>DWEI01000013.1:0-39523 GCA_018245875.1 Mysoria ambigua | reverse complement strand
CGTGACGCCCAGCCGTCCCACAGCTGGGCGTGCGCCTGCCCCACGGCGCGCACTCAGCCCCCCGCCGACCAGGTGCGGCCGCAGCCCGCCTCATGGGTCAGGTTTGAGGTTGAACCATTCACATCGCATCACACAGTCACTTCGCTCGTGTACTCCCAATGACTGGCTCATACAACTACGTTGTACCTATACAAATATAACGCAACATCACGCCTGCGATCCCCGCAGGGGCGGGCAGAGTGGCGTGTACACCCGCGTGGTTCTGTAGTGCAATATATTATATTTGTAGTACCTACCCACTGATGTTTTATCATCGCTCGCCAACCCCGTCACCAGCGGGCCCCGCTGCGACGGCAGTCATCGCACGTGATTCAACGCGTGTGACGTCATCGATGATTTTTCCATCGAAAGCAGTATGAGGTCATATGTTATAATAATATATCTATATCAGCATGACATACTTGTGTGGTCCTTGTATGGCGTTTGTTTGTTTTAACGGTCATGTATTATGCACACGTCTGGGCGACAGGGAGTTACTGACATTGTTGCAGTACCATCACGCCGCGCCTCTTACCGGGTGGGCAGAGAGTACCGTGTGCCGAACACCTCTCGTGTTAAGCTGACGTCATAGTTACAGGAACTTTGTGTTCCATACGCCCGTTGATTTCGTGCTAGGAGGCGTATGTCCAGCGATGGACCGCGTTAAGCTAACGACGATGGTGTGACACGCCTCGTGACCAGTCTTATATCTGTAGGTCATAATATTATAGTCAGTGGCGATATGTGAAACCGTTACATGTCGTAAAAATATTTAAAAATACAATTATTTGTGTGACACCAATAAAGGAGTCTTAGGACATGTACGATAATCGATTCAGTCGGTCGGCCACCACGCCTGGTCTTATTTTAAATAATGACCGCGAAAAATTTGATTCCATTTTTGAAATCACTCAAATGCAATCCTTCTATTCGTTTCGCTTGTAAATGTTATGGAGGGATATTTGAATTTGGAACGTATGTTCTTTTATTGGTTATCCATACATTTGATCATATTTTGAATATTCTGGTGGCGTGTCATTAATTTCATTTAACTCTGATCTGTTTTCTTAATCCGCTTAACTCTCTTACTAAAATTGTAAACTAAAAGAAATTAATAACACATCGGTATGAAATCCAAACAAATCGTGTAGTCCGTGCACTCGTCGACCTTCAGACGCCGACCTTGAATTTGGAACAGGTATTATTCGGTAATGGATGGTGGATTTTGTTTTAGTATAATCACGATAAGCGTCGAGATAAGGTTTGAGCTAATATTTCGACTGACGTTGCGGCGATGTAAACATTAAACTCTTAAAGTTACAACTTTCATAAAAATTACCAAGGAAAGATTTTATGATATTTTTTTAATAGAAACACCTTAAAATCTCAATTATATTTCCCTGAAGGGGTAGGCAGTTGTGCGTACTAGGTAGTCTCAATTTTCGCCAGTAATTTATGTCACGGAATAGGAGGTGCGTATTCGGCCTTGAACCGATCAAAAAACTTAAATTCCGCGACTATTAGAAAATGCTTCTAGAAAATCAAAGTTAGAAGAAATTTAATAGTATTCCACTTCGGATTTAAACCAAAACCTCTCGATCGACGGCCGCGCTCCCCACCACTACGTTGTCGAGGCAGTCCAAGCTGTATGCTTCTTGATCGATTACTTAAAAGGTGCACTCTCCGAGTAAATCTAGGGCACTCAGCGTGACCTAGTTAGTGCGGACCTTCGACTGGTAACGAGCCGAAGAGAATCGTGGCGATTCACTAATTAATCAGTTCTATTAACCGGTGATTAAACATCGGTTTGTTTGTATACCTACTGTTGTATACCTACTGATTATCAGCAAATCGTATCCGGGTGCAAATTTTGATTAATACGATATCAATCATCTTTAGTTGTTTTCGATATGACAATATTATATGTCACACAGCCACGTTGGTGGCGTTGCTTGCAACCGCGACCACCGTACCAGAGGTCCTGGGTTCATATCCCGGGTCGGGCACCAATGGATTCTTCTAACTTATATTTCCCTACTGGCTCCGAGTTTGGCTAAGTGCCCGGCATATACCCATAGGCTCGCCTATTCCACGCTGGGGCACACAACTGACGAACACAAAGTGAACGCAAGATAACCCTTATCAGTGAACAATTAAGGACGTCAATCGCTTATCGAGCAAGCGTCCTCTCGCCGACGCGGCGCACGTGACCGCGTGTCGCGCTCTTACGAATGCAAGAGTATTATGTAGTTTTCGGTGACGATGCCTTGGAGCCACACGCGGCCATCTGCTCGCCAGCCGCCCGTCGTCGGTACGACCACGTCATTATTGAAGGGTCACGCCGCGTCCCTCGCGGGGCAGGTAGGGTGGCAAGCGGCACTGAGTGGCAAGTAATAGATCTTTTATAAGCAGTACTATTGTAGCTGGCGATATAACAATTAAGATATTGTAAATTCCCGGTGAACACGCCGATGGTCAGCGCCACGTGACGCCTGGAGCTGACGAGGAAGATATCGATTGGATACATTCCGGTGACATTGGCCGGATTCGGAACACAATATAATTATGACAGCCGGCCCCGTAGGTCGGCGCACATACAACCGGCATGTGCGATTGCTAATCTAGAGGCTCTCGGTTCAAGTCCCGGCTCTACGAGACTACTACGTCTCGTAGTCTGGATGCGTGTCCGGTGTATGGCAGTAGGCTCACCACATATTCCATGGTGGGACGTAAATGTAGCTAACTGGTGAAACATGGGACTGTCCTGCATTTCTCTATCTACCTACCTTTTCGAACGATACAGGCGTGAAATTACGTTTTTTAAGTATTCTTTATCAGATATTCGTACATTCAGAGCCACAACAGATACTTGTAATGCTCGATGGGAATCGAACCCACGTGCCAGTCACCCACTGCTCCAGCGAGCCAATGCTGACGCGGCCCGCGGTACGTCTAGTTATCAACATTACCCCAATAGAGAGATGGTCACGATGGACTTCCTCCAGCGCGTCGCGTGACCGTGGCCGCAGCGCGCCGCGCGGCCGCGACTCCCTGCTGGGCGGCAGGCGTCGCGGCCGCGCGGGCGATGCGGGCAGCCGTGCTCCGCGACGTCCGCCCGCCCGCCCGGCGGTGGGGTTGAGGGAATAGATTCACTCTGCCTATGTCGATCGCGGCTACAACTCCAGTTCCACCGGACCCGAGATATAATACTCGGCCCGCACGAAGCCAGTTGGGGCGCGGTACAAACATAGCTGCTATCCACTCCCCTGTCTCGCTGTTCGGGGATTCGGGCGCGGTGGCACGTTTGATCTCCTCCAACATTCCAATCGCGCAGCGGGCGGGGGTCTGTCTCTGTCTGCTCCCTTGAGAGCGAGGCGCGATGTTCTACCTGCATGTACGAACACGACTGTCAGGTTCACCCGGCTTGAGGCACGCCCCGACCGACACCGACGCACAGGCGGCCCCGCGGCCTGCCTCGGCGCGGGCGCGGCCCCGGCGCCCCGGAGAGGGAGGCAGGCGACAGTAGCGTCTCTCGACGAAAGCAACGAGTGGCTAATCGAGTAATCGATTATTTTCGCCGGAAGACTACATGTTTTATATGTGTTAAGTAGCATAAGTAGCATGTTGACGGCGAATATTACAACTGCGTATTTTTTCGTCTTGTGCCGTGTCATAATTAATTTTAACGGCAACTTATAAACCGATCTATGTTTTATAGTTTCAATTTCGATTCTCTCCGTTGTAATCGCAAATTAGATTGCTCGATATCGATGACCTGGAACACCTGCTTCTTGATAACACTGAGCCAGCAGTCCAGGCTATAAAAATTGTCATATAATATAGTCGGATTCCATAAAAGATCTTTCTATATATCCTCGCTTCCTTGCCCCACTATAGGAGAGACAGTCGTTTACTGCACCGAGAATCGAACCGACACTCTAGGCTCGTGCTGGTGTAATACAGCAAGCGGAGGCGTATATCGACCGCCGGCCGCGCGCACCGCACTGGCGACGCGCCCCGCGGGTCGTGCGCGCTGGCCCGCGGCGCGCTGGCCCGCGGCGCGCTGGCCCACGGCGCGCTGGCCCGCGGCGCGCCGCCTTTGTGTCCCGATTGAGCCATTGTGGTGCGCTCTGAATGGGGATCGGGTGTCTCGGCTTTTCGGCTGCCGGAGATGGGCGACAACAATGCAGCGGTGGTCCGGTGGCGGCGGGCGCTGGGAGCAGATCGCGATAATAACGAGAACGGGAGCACGGCTGCGATGCTGTACATGATTAAACAGCGTTATAGCCAAATATGCTTTCGTATATATTGTCACGCTCATATCCCATAGGGGTAGGCAGACATTTCCACTTACTAAGATTGTGGCAATCTCCTTTCATCGTTTCTGCAAAGTTCGGCTGTCCTTGACCTTTTGTAACCAACCAGATGCCACTCACATCACCGACGGCTGTTCCGTGCGCCCGTGGCTCAGTGGCGCTCGCACGGCGACCGGCGGGTCGGGCTAAGCAACGTGACGAATTCAGTTCACAACATCAGTGTCTGTTATCATTATTGTAAATAAATAAACTTTTAGTGATAATATAACAATACTCCCGGTTCCTATGACTTCTGCCTTCCCCATCAGCTTTTAATACATTGTGATAGTGGTATTTGGTACTCGGTGTCCCCGGTCCACCCCGCGAGGCCCCGGTGTGGTATCATAATAATGTAATGATAGCTCCGAGAGGAGGCCTAAGTGTAGCCGTGGACCTGACGCTGACGTACAAGTCTTCACGCCACGTCTCTCGCGGTGCAGGTGGTGTGCATGAATAGGAAGTGGTCGTATGAAGAGAGCGATGAAGAATGCCACTTAGTGGCAATACAGACATTGCCACTCGGTGGTCTCTGCGTGCAAGTGAATGTTTTAATGAAAGCCTCGAGGTCGTGTATTGTGCCGAAGTCTTTCATACAAGCTGTGTGACGCTGGAACATAGTCATCGTGTTGTGCTCTTGCGCGAATCTAGTCTTTATTCGCGTGTGTTTAAGTGGCAATTCCCCTGTGCTTTGATCGACAATAATGCCATTATTCAGTCGATTGTGCTACTAATTACATATAGTTATACAATGTATTGGAGTTTGAATGAAGTCATTACAAAAGTATGGGCGAAGGTGCAGATGTACAAATAAATATTCCAATACTGTTTTTCATATTCCCATAGTGGATATGTTTTGATTTCGAGCTAAACAATATTATGGCGTCATTGGCCGTGTGACTGAAATCGCTATTGATGGTCCAGAGGTCCTCTGTTCGGTTCCCGGATCGGGCACCATCGGGAGCGCCTTCATGAGCCATCGCTTGGAGCAAGATCGCAATTGAGATTGAATCTCCATGAAGAACGATCTCGAATAGTACGAAATTAGTCGGGCCATCCTGAAAATAATCGATTTGTTTACGGTGTATTGGCTTTTGGGGGCGGTAAACTCATGGAGGCAGTTGATGTTGGACAGGAGGACGACGAAGTGGTCATCACTCGTCTCGTTATTGCAACAGAAGACGGCGCCCCGCGCGGGGCGGCGCGCAGGACGGTCGGCGCACACTCGCCGGGCGGGAGCTGGCCGAGGGCGGTGCCTGCAGGGCGCGCGCCGACGACGCCCCGCGGGACGGCACGCCAGTGTGGCCGCGGCGCGTCACCGGCGTGGCTTCGTGTGTGACGGTCGAGGCACATCTGTGACGTCACGTGCGCGACGTCTCACCCGCCGCCGAGGGGGTAGACAGAAGGCGACCTTTGCTAATGATGGCAAGCACGATTGCTGAGCTCCTAAAGTCTTGGGTTCAATTTCCGGGTCGAGCAAAGTTTTTTCCGACCCTCGTATCTTGGCAGATTTCACACGCCTCACATAATAATCATATAAACTCTCAAGATGTGCAGATTTCCTCACAATGTGATTTACCGCTGTAGCAAATGATATTTACTTTAAACGCACTTGGTAAATAGATGCGCCAGGGTTTGAACCCGGGCTCCCGGAGCGAGAAGCTGAATTTCAAACCACTAGGCTACCACTGCTATATCGGGCAAAGTATTATTGGTTTACTTTGACTTCACACGGCGACTGCCGCGAGGCTCAGGATCGCTCGGGACGCGATCGCGCGGTGCGCCGGTTCGGTCCGAAGTCGCCGAGATCTGTGCAACTCACACCACACTCACGCGTTCACGTCTAGCAGGTCCCAGAAGATATTATAGACCGCAAGATCACAGCGAAAATCAACTTTGCACCATTAACGAAATTTATACATTATTGTATCATTAATTTATATATAAATTATTTATGTTAACGAATTGGGCCAAGCCCGTAATGTTAGTGTAAATAACTTACCATCTATATATATACAAGTAAATAAAATTGTAGTGTCTGTATGTAACATTGAAACAGCCGTCTTTTGCTAAATGCATATGTGTATGCACACACGGTATATGCACCGAAATATTTTGTATCTTACTATTTACGTCACGAAAGGATCCAAATACGTGGTTACTCAGTGCAGACGACCAAACGCGAGCGTGGTTCGTATTGCTATTGCAGTATGCCCAGGACAGAGCGAGCATATAGCGGACAGTAGGTCGTAACGGCGACGTGCGGCCGATGCCGTGAGCCATGCAGAGACAGCTGAGCAACGTCAGCGTCCAGTCCTACCAGGACTACCAGCCCACCAGGAGATATGGTAACTGGCGCGCCGCTCGGCCGACCACAGCCGCGCCGTCGCCCACTTTTGTTCATGGGTTTATTTAGCAATAGGCTCTGGTTTGTGTAGATTACAACAGATAGTCAACACATGAGTGTTGATTATGTTTCAGTGGAATTATATACTTGTTAACACATATTCATGATTAAAATACCCAGAACGATGACAATATTAAATTATAATAATCAGAGCCGCATACTGCAGCGTGATTGCATTGAATCACAGCATGAAGTAATACAAATTATTGTAATAATGGTTCTCGCGTCAGCTCCGAGCGCGATACAATGTCGACGACACGCCCGCGTCGTGTTGTCGTACCATCGCGCCCGGCGCCTCCGCGGGTGGGCAGGGAGCGCCGCCTGCCGACCTGAGAGCACTGCGCTCGGGCACCCGGCGCTGAGAACATGTAGACGGCCCCTACGGCATTCGTGTTCAAACTTCACTTATCTCTTACGCGATTTGTGTATTGGGTTAAATAAATAATATTTAAGAAAACAATCCATATGTGTTGAGCAGCGGATAATCTAAAGCCGATAAATGCTACAAAAAGTATTGGCCACTTTCGACATGTCGCCATGTACCTGGGTGTCGCGCGTGGCGTGGAGGAGGCGCGGAGGAGGCGCGGCCCAGCGGTGGGCCGGCGCTGAAGCCGGCGGTGTCTGTTGTAGGGGCGCAGTATGAGCCGGGCGGCTACGCGGCGCAGGTGCAGCAGCGTACCAACATGACGCAGCGCGAGGACGCGCTCAAGTTCGAGCAGGGCCGCATCAAGGCGCTGCAGGAGGAGCGGCTGCACATCCAGAAGAAGACCTTCACCAAATGGATCAACAGCTTCCTGCAGAAGGTTCGGCTCGCGACGGACACAACCCTACTCAACATCGCCATACGTATTGTCAACTGTCAATACATCTCCAAATACATATACGTAGCATATGTCATATCACGAGCTATATCGACTGGTTACACGCGTGACGGCTCATCGAGAGGTTCTGGGTTCGATCCCCGGCACAGACAGTGTTATTGGGTTTTCCATCTTGAAATTTCAAGTAGTGGAGTGCGGATATGTGCAGGGTGCACGGCAATAAGCTCACCATCTATTCCATACTTGGAAAACGTAACTGGCGAAACGTAGCCTCGAGCCACCCTTCTCTGCTTAACCCTACGGGGATTGCAGGCGTGATGTTACGTTGCAGTTTCTCAAGGCACTAATAAAACGATAATATGCACCTCACACGAATCACAAAAGGCTTCAACACGTGCTTACTTCAAAATGTATTATCGAAATAATTTCTGGAAACTTCCAAAATTGTTTCCGCGCAGAAATCATAGTACCCTCATTTAATACAAAAGTACAATGAAAGTAATTAGCATGCGGCCCGCGGCGCGGCGCTGCTATCGCGGCGCGCTCGGCACGTCTGCTTTCTACGACTCTTACTTGTTGCCTTGTAGAAAGTTACCAGACGCCGTAGTAGCGATAACGACGGCAGGAGGACATGTCGCGTCCTGACAGTTTGTCAGTTTCCACTTGTCGAAATGAGAATATTGAGGTAGCTATTGACATAACTGTCTCGTTGGTCAAGTTGGTTGCAAGCGTGACCGCCGTGGGGTAGGCTTTGGGTTCAAATGCGGTACCAATGGATTTTTCTAATTTTGTTTTTCTAGTGGTGGCCCCGGGGTCTGGAAATGTGCTCGGAGTATGGCAAAAGGCTCAGGCATAAGAGTGTAGGACACTCTCAGGTTTTACCGGTTACGTTTACGGCCCACTACGGAGTAGATGGAGAGCCTGTTGCCATATATCGTCAGCCTATTACTGTGCACTGCTGGACATCGCCTACCCTGAGGAGTTACGCCCACAGTCCCCACGCTGGACACGCTGATGCCCGTATTGCCATACTCCGGGCACAAATCCGTCTAAATTACGCACTGGCCTGTCATGTCTCATCTCCCGAAATAGGCCAAGCGTTTGCGCGCTCGTAAGGTCTCTTCAGGAGCTTCCGTCGCTCGCAGCACCATGGCGGCGGATGGACTTGTATAGAAGTAGAGTCAGCTAACGTTTGTACCATCACGCCTGTGTTGCCCCAAATGGGTCAGCAGAGAAGCATGGTACACACACCTTTCGACATTCACATAATCTGTCTTGTCTGTGTGTAAAACAACACAACGGGTGTATGTAATGTAAATGGGTGACAATAATTTATTAATTTCAACATTCAGTTGCCTCAGCTGGAACAGAAATCACAGCGACTAAGCAACTCTTGCTAATTACACAATACGAACAACGAATTGTTCAGCAGTTGTGTCGACGATGACTTTGAGGCTGTGACGTCACGCGCAGTATTTACTCCATATTGTCTGTATGTTTCATTTATTTATAGTTGCATTTTTGTCGTTGTAACACTTTTTCTCTCTGTTTACGGGTTGGTTCTCTACAATACAGTGAACTTGTTGTGGGCAATGGATATGCCAAGAAGGCAGGTTTTCGAGTGAAAGAGACAAAATCACTCCGAATATTGTCACCGTTATCGACGCTGGCTGTGATCAATCCATGTCAATAACTCCACGCCGGCGCCGAGCCGTGGAGATTCTGCTCGACCAAGAATCGCACCCAGCACCTATCCGCGTTGGGGCCGTAGTATTATTTGGTATCAAGTCTTTCAGCGTCTCGAGTAATTTCATTGTATCGCAGTGAACGCAATGCTCGTGCTATCGGCCTGGACTGGTGAACACACGCGCACATGCGCGTACGACCTAATCTTGAATTTCTCAAACATGTGAGAACGATGTGTGTGTCTGTGTGTGTGTGTGTAATGTGTTCAAAACAATAAACGTATACCTAGTTTTCGTGACGTCATTATTAATAAAGTCTGGAACGTTCTAAACGCACATGCGGCGACACGCCTGTAATCCGTAAGGAGGTAGGCAGAGGAACGCAGAACACTCCCAACGTTTCACCGATTACGTTTACGTCCCACTATGGAATAGGTGGTAATGCCATTGCTATGCGTCGGGCACATGTCCAGACTCCGATTCAAAACTAGAAGTAGAAATTCTATGTTAGAAAAATCCAATAGTAACCGGTCCGCGGGATTCTTGGAATCCACGCACCACCACCACCACACGCATGGCAGCCTCGCTCGCAGTCGGTCTCCAGAATGTTCCGCGTGTACCTGCCCCGTGCCTGAGCGGGCGCTCAGCGTCTGCAGCCCACCAACGCGTGCTCGTGGTGACTTCGTCGCTGGCTAGACCGCTGTTACACGCGGCACTTCTCGGAGTAACATAACCGAGCTGGTGGACACGCCGACGCAGGCTCTGGGCCGAGGGCGATGCCACAGCAACTAGCAACCAGCATCCAACCAGCTCTGCAGGGCTTCTACCGGGCTGACTCACCTTCGTATTATGGAGGAATGATGGTCGGTGGTCTAGCGGTTGCCAAAGAGACAGTTGGTCAAGAGGCACTGGGATCGATTCTCGGGTAGAGAAAATGATTGTTGGGTGTTTAACTGTAAATTCTTCGTAATCGCTCGAGGGGTGGATTTGTGTCTTGTGCAAGATACTAAGCTCACTCACGCCCTACTCCATGGTGATTTGGCACGGCTGGTGGACCGTAGAAGTATGTGGCTGCCCACCCCTCCGGGCATTACGGGCATGCTGTTATATTACACCGATTACGTGAGCGAGCTCAATAAATCTATATTGTACCAGTAGGCATAACAAAAACGCTTCCTCACTTCTAGGCGCGTATCGCAATAATAGAACGCAAAAGATAAGATAGATTACAGCTACTTGAAGATACGTACGTCACCCGTCGCTCGCTTCGACAAACAAAGCGTTCAGACGTCCCCCCTCCCCCTCCGTCCCTTACATTCCAACGCCCCCACGCTCCCCGCCCCGCTCCCCCGGCAGTGTGCAGCTCAGCGCGCGCCCAGCGCTGGGACGATGAATGCGGCCGACGGCCATGATGATAGGTCGCAAGCACAACACCCAAGCACTTGTTTTCCCCGTGGATTATAAATTCGTATCGATTCCGACTTCGCTAGACTGGCTCTGTGCGAGTGTGTTGTCTGTTGTGCAGTGATAATTTGTGACACATACCCATGTTCAGCACTCTGACGTTAAAAATGTAGCAGACGACAGGAAATAACGTCACTCCTGTCTTTTCGTGAAGGGATAGGCAGATGGGTATAGTGCACATAAATATAAGCACACATAGTCAACCAGAGTTTCCAGAAGTTTCTTCTAAGGTAACCCATTAATACTAATAGTACACACCAACATGTCGTGCATCGTTGGACGCGTGCTGCAGGCGCGGATGGAGGTGGAGGATCTGTTCGCGGACCTGGCGGACGGGCGGCGGCTGCTCAAGCTGCTGGAGATCATCAGCGGCGAGCGCCTGCCGCGGCCCAACTCGGGCCGCATGCGCGTGCACAAGATCGAGAACGTCAACAAGAGCCTCAGCTTCCTGCACACTAAGGTACGTGGTGCCCGCGGGGGGTGTCAGCAGCGGGCGACTCGGAGGGTCGCGGGTTCGATTCCGCACCAACCCGGCGTCAGGGCCTCTGTTGTCCCCAAATATCGACCGTCTCTCTTTGCAAAGGTACCCAATGAACAGGAGTGACCAATCCGTTGCTAACTTAAAAATGGGATTCTCTTTACGCTTCTCTTGGAGTCTTCGGCGTCTCCTGCGCGCTGCCACTGAGACTGTGTTTGCGGGCGCGTCTCAGACGTGGCCGGGTACCTGGAGGTGTAGCGCGTCGCGGCGACGAAGACGCAAGGCCGCCGTGCTATCAGCGCCGCGAGCGTTATCGGCCGATAGCGGCAAAGTGGCGGCAGTTGCATATTAGCATAGTTGGCAGTTTAATATTCACGCGTATTTTGCAATAGCCAAGATTATAGACGGCTAAGTGAGGCGTTCAGCAGACAACTTATTCAATTAACATCACGCGTCTAATCTCCGGGGAGGTAGGCAGTGGGGTGAGGTACACTCACACGTGTCACAATTCGCGTCCGTTTCTGAAATAGGTGGCGAGCCTATTGCCATACAACTGGGCATGGAAAAGATTGCCGAGCCACTAGGAATGTCGATTTAGTAGACCCCAATGGTGGCAGACTTGTGAGACGCACCCGAGAGCGCTCGCCCCGCGCCCCGACCGCCCCGCGCGCGCCGGCCGGCCCTGCGACCCCAGGGCCGATGCTCTGCGCCCCGGCCGGCCGCGGGCGGGCGCGGCAGTGACGCCGGGTGCGACCGGTGGCTGTCACCGGTGGGCGTCGCTCGGTTCAAATCCCGGGCTGATTACTACTGGGTTTTTCTAACTAAAATGCCTAGGACTACCGATCGGGAGGCCCCAGGTTCGATTCCTGGGCCGAACACTACAAAAAAAATTCTAATATAGATTTTCTAGTAGTGGTTCGGAGTCTGCGTATGTGTCCGATGCATGGCAACAGGCTCACCACCTATTACATAGTGGGACGTAAACGTAACCGGTGATGCGTGGGAATGTTCTGCATTTCTCTGCCTACCCCCTCGGGGAGTACAGGGGTGAAGTTACGTTACGTATTTTTTTTAATAAACAGTCATTAATTGTCAGCATAGAGAGCTACCCTAAACTCAGATGGTATTGGACTATCTAATAAAAACACCATAATTTTGACGTAACGCACCATCGCGCCCGCATTTCCCCGAAGACGTAGACAGGAGGCTGTAGTCGTAGTAATACCGTCGCACCGCTCGCTCGCCCCGGAGCCGCGGCGCTGGGCCTAGCGCCGCCTTCGTACGGCTTCGGCGACGCATGCGGCCTGGGAGACGCGCGTGTGTGCGTGTGTGTGCGGGGCGATGAACTGGAACAGATTGAAGTAATGGAGAAATAGACTCTGACGAGTTCACTGAAGGTGAAGACGCAGGCTCTAAATATCTTAGCCTGGTCGGTGTACGGAAATGGTTTGTAAGATGGTTGTGGCTGTAACACGTTGGTCTGCAGGTGCGGCTGGAGTCGATCGGCGCCGAGGACATCGTGGACGGCAACCCGCGCCTCATCCTCGGCCTCATCTGGACCATCATCCTGCGGTTCCAGATCCAGGAGATCGAGATCGATGTCGTGAGCACTCACACCTAAACAGTTATATGACGATGTAGACACCCGCACTCAGACTCGCCTGACGCAGACACACGCGCGCTCCCGCGGCCTCTCTTGCGGGCAGTCGCGGCGTTATTGTTGAACAGATGGCAGCACTATCTTTGCCTGTGTTGCCATAATATGTAAGTACTTTTAGTGAATCGAACTCTCAAATTGAAGCCCATACTTTAGTTTTTTAGACATTGCGTTGACTTTGTAGGATAAAATAAGCAAGGTCCGGAAAACATGATACTTTTAAGTTTATTGAATTTTTATCAAAGAACGTTTGTACTTGAGACATCTGTATAGTGTATTGTCGTTATTAGCTTGTACAAGCCCACCGCTGGACCCAGACCTCCGCTGAGGGATTTCTGCGCGTACTCGTTAGGCGTGTTTGTCGGCGATCGCAGTACGCGGCCTCCCGCCACCCTATGCCGCTGCCTTAGACCGGCCGCCCGTCGGTGGGCCGTGCCGACATCACGCGTGCCCATCCAGGACGAGGAGAACGAGTCGTCGGAGAAGAAGTCCGCGAAGGACGCGCTGCTGCTGTGGTGCCAGCGCAAGACCAGCGGCTACCGCGGCGTGCACATCCACAATTTCACGGACTCCTGGCGCTCGGGGCTGGGCTTCAACGCGCTCATCCACGCGCACCGGTACGCCCCCGCCCGCCGGGACAGTTGTCTAGGGCTCCGCTGGGAAAACTCCTGGAATGAAAGGAGAACCTATCCTTAAAACGTCCCTTTCCTTAATAGAAACACCAGGTTACCAATTGTCCCATGGTTCACTATGGAAGACCATACAGAGAACACTACTTCTGTAAGCGTCTTCCTTAGGTTATAATCATAATCTCTTGGAGGAACTACACGCATTAACAAGGTAACGAATATTTGCCCTGAATGTGAATCGGTCCCGCCCTTGGCTCGGCTGTGACGTTCAGTGGCCACTGGAACATGGGAGTGTCGCAGGCCCACCAGGTCGCGCGTGTTGCAGGCCGGACCTGTTCCGCTGGTCGGAGCTGCCGGTCTCGGAGCACGTGGAGACGCTCAACCACGCGTTCGACGTGGCGCACAAGCACCTCGGCATCCCGCGCCTCCTCGACGCCGAAGGTGAGCTCGCCGCTCCGCATGGGGACACCATGCCGTGAACAATGATACAGTCATTTAGCTAAGTTCCTACAACCGTTTTGTTCTCCTGATCATTAACAACGATCTTGCCCACTGTTGGACTGTGGTCGGCCACGTTGGCCAAGTTCTAATTCTCACAGTTCAAATGCCATATTACGTGGACGTTCAACATAACGCTCCACACTTCCATGTGTTTTGCTAAGACTATATAAGCATAGTCTGATGACTTGTTGCAGACGTGGACACGAGCAGGCCGGACGAGAAGTCGGTGATGACGTACGTGGCCAGCTACTACCACACGTTCGCCAGGATGAAGAACGAGCAGAAGAGCGGCCGCCGGATCGCCAACGTGAGCCACACGATCCTACCTCCGCCACCGCCTGACCACCCCGTGCCCTGGCCGTCTACTGGGCGCAGCCGCTCTCTCCGCCAGCTGTCCATCTAGTGCGCAGGAAACCGCTGCATGGTTGTGATGGACTGCGGTCGGTAACACGTTCCACTTCCCCGGACAGATCATCGGGCAGCTCATGGACTGCGACGGGCGCAAGGCGGAGTACGGGCGGCTGATGAGCGCGCTGCTGGAGTGGATCCGGCTGAAGATCGAGGAGCTGAACTGCCGCGACCTGCCCAACGCGCTCGACGGCATCCAGCGCCTGCTGCTGGGCTTCAAGCAGTACAGGACTGTGGAGAAGCCGCCCAAGTGAGGCCCTACTCCTTTATGCTGTTATTTAAAGTCTGTGCGATTGCCTACTTCTGCGGAGCTCAGAAGAATATTTTTGTATTGTTTGTCGGACCATTGGAAGATGTTAAGGATGTGTCTTATATTCGGTATCTATAGGTCAGAGGTCAATCTAATTGAGAATGTGTTGTCTTATGTTTTCTACAACCACGTCTGTACTGTTGACGTTGACCGACGGCAAAATCCTCTACGGACTGGGACTCTGCACCGTGGCTCTGTCTGAAGGGGGCAGGATACATGCAGATATAACTGCCTGTGAGCTGATATAATGATGACTTGAATTTTTTGTCACTCGTACTTACATAACATTACTCTAGTATTTCCCCAAAGGGCTAAGCCGAGGTGCATGCTCATGTTTTACCTGTTATATTAAACGGCATTTGTAATAGAGATAATCAATTCATCACCTGAATAACGTGCATTATAACCTCTGCAGATACAAGGAGCGCTCTGAGATCGAAGCGCTGTACTTCCACATCAACACAATGCAGAAGAGCCTGGTCGGCGAGCCGTGGGCGCCGCTGGAGGGGCAGCTGCCGCAGGACCTGGAGAGGGCCTGGCAGAAGCTCGAGCAGGTGAATGGCAGTATACACACTTAATATGCAAAGTCATCATCAGCCTGGTACAGTGTGGCCTCTATGCCGGGCGCCCGCTGTCGGTGTGACGTCACTAGCCAGCACCCTTGTATACCCGAGCCCGGCCGCAGGCGGAGCACGCGCGCGAGCTGGCGCTGCGCACGGAGCTGCTGCGGCAGCAGCGCCTCGAGCAGCTCAACTACAAGTTCAACACTAAGGTAACACTATATTGGCTACTATTTGACCATAGGCATGTGTAATGCAACCGGTGAATCGTTGTAGTGCACCACACTTCCCATACCTCATTGACGGAACACAGGTGCTATGTTATGGTATATTATATATTGTATGTAATGTAATGTATGTAATTGTAACCATCAGACTGTCTCCATTCAGTCCACCGTTGGGCGGAGCTGAGCAAAGACTGCCACAAAGACTGTCCTGTTCTTTATGGTGTATTTGGGAGTGGTTCCTTACTCACTCGATGTAATATCGGCACATGTCTTACAGAACAGGCTGAGTATTTATAAGACTAATACTGTCCACCCCTTGGGGGCACTGCAGGCGTGATGTTACGGTAACACCAACGTGTGTCGTCCCCAGTCGGTGCTGCGCAAGGGCTACCTGAAGGAGATGATCCAGGTGCTCTCGGACCCGCGCTACGGCTCCAACCTGGCGCAGGTGGACGCCACCGTCAAGAAGCACGAGGCCATCTCCGCAGACATCCTCGCCAGGTGGGCGGCCTCGCGGACCGGTGCACGGACTCCCACAGCACTGCTATATAAGAGTTCATTTTTAAAATAATAACAGTCGAGTGGTTGATTTATCACGCCGGTTCTTAGGAGAGTTCTTAGGGTTCTTAGGAGTTCTTAGGAGTATTTAGAGCACACCCCCCGACCCCCTGGCCGGAGGCGGGGCGGCGTGAGGTAGCGAGTGCGAGGGCAATGTGCGCGGCAGGACGGAGCGCTTCGAGGACCTGTCGGCGATGGCGGCGGAGCTGGTGCGCGAGCGGTACCGCGGCGCGGAGGCGGCGGCGCGCACGGAGCAGGCCGTGCTGGCGCGCTGGCGCGAGCTGCTGGCGCTGCTGCAGCGGCACCGCGCCGCGCTGGCGCGCCTGGCGCACATCACGCAGCTGCTGCGCGACGCCGACGCCGCCGCGCTCGCGCTCGCCGACATGAAGGTCACACACACACACTGGAGCACCAGACAGATAATACCACGCTTAATGGGAATGTTGAAGATATGATAAATTAGCATAAATTTTTAAGAGGGCAACACTTCTGTGACATGTTAAATTTAAATGAAAAGAGAAATTACATACACAACTATAGAAACAATAAAGAAACAATTATGAACTCCCGACCGAACAATAAAATCCCCCAGGTTAATGAAGGAGAGTAGAATGTATTACATCCCTACGCTTGCTGCATGGTTCTCCTTTTCAATGATGTGCTAACTTTTGTGCAGGCTCAGTTCCAATCGGAAGAGGTGGGGCGCCACCTGGTGGACGTCGAGCGCCTGCTGCAGGCGCACGCGCTGCAGGAGCTGCAGCTGGGCGCGCTGGACGAGAGCATACGGCGGCTGGTGCGCCAGGGGGCGGCCGCCGACGGGCCGCCGCAGCTCATGCAGCAGTTGGAGACGCAGCGGAAGCAGCTGGAAGATGCTTACGATAGGTCAGGAACTGCGCCTAGACAATCAGATTATACAGCTCAGGATATCAGACGAATGTAATTGAGTGCTATAGAAGCTCCATGTAGTACAGGTTACGGGGAAATTTCCCAGGTGTTCATCAATTTCTTCCATAAATAACGATGATTTTCGCCGACAGCCTGGTGGCCGCCGCCAAGGATCGCAAGGCGCGACTGGAAGACGCCAGGAATCTGTACCAGTTCCTGGAAGACCACGACGAGGAAGAAGGTACAACTACTTATGTTCCACATCGATGAAAAATGTATTTTAATTTCATTAATTTCATTAGAGAGATTCTTATTTGGTGTCAACTATATCACATTTGAAACTGAATACACCTGCATAGACAGCAGAGATCATTGAATTAAATTGTATATTGACATAAAATGCACTGTTAAGGTTGGACCCTACTCTCGGTGAAAGTCCAATGAGAAGAGGCGACAGGCCTCAGCGGCGTGTGTGTGCGCGCAGGCTGGGTGACGGAGAAGCAGCGCATCTGCCGCGCGGAGGTGGCGGCCAAGGAGCTGCGCGCGGTGGCCGCGCTGCGCGCCAAGCACACGGCGCTGCTGCACGAGCTGCGCGCGCGCGACCTGGTGTCGCAGCGCCACCGCGCCAAGGGGCAGGCGTGCGTACTCCTCCACGAGCGTTCCGGTCGCGCGGCGCCCATCGAACCCGCCTCGTGTGGCTTGCGATTATCTAGCACGAAAGTGAATAGCCACCCCCCAAGGGCGTGTGTCATATCCTAGACTGCAACTCGTTTAAAAAGATATATAGTATTTAAAAAAAAACATGTCATAAAGCTAGCTATCCGGAGACGTTCAGCGAGGCTCGTGTGGCGCAGGCTCATCGACGCGGGGCACCCCAAGAGCGCGGACATCGAGCGGCGGCTGGCGGCGCTGAGCGCGCAGTGGGCGGCGCTGCGCGAGCTGGCGGCCGCGCGCGACAAGCAGCTGGCCGACGCCGCCGAGGCGCACACGGTACGCCCCCGCCTGCTTCTGCTGAACCACCACCGCTCCCGATCATATCCCATCACTCGCCGAGCATTCGAGTCCTCGCGCGCTCGTGTCTCGGCCGCTGTACGTGGTGCCCGCTGCGCAGTTCTACGGCGACGCGAACGAGGCGGAGTCGTGGATGAAGGAGAAGCGCGCGCTGGTGGCGAGCGAGGACTGCGGCGGCGACGCGCCCGGCGCCGCGGCGCTGCTGGCGCGCCAGCGCGTGCTGCACGACGAGCTACGCGCCTACGGCGCCGAGCTGCGCCAGCTCGAGGCGGCCGCCGCGCGCCTGCACGCCGCCGGCATACACACGCTGCAGGTGCGCGCCCGTCCGCCCGCCGACGCCGCCCGACCGACCCACGCCGCTCACTGCGCGCGGCGCACGGTTGCAGCTGCCGACCGAGGTGGAGGCCGGCGGCGCGCTGGAGCCGGAGGAGCAGTACGTGAGCGAGTCGCGGCTGGTGCCCACCGAGGTGTGGGAGGAGGAGCCCGTGGAGCGGCTGGAGCACCGCACCGTCACCGAGGAGCGCTCCGTGCCGCAGGTGGGGCGCGGCGTGGTGGCGTGTTACTGCAGTCCGCCGAAGCCAAAGTGATGCAGCTGAGCTCGAGGCCAGCGTGAGCTGTGTACGGGCAGCGCCAGAGGCCGTTTACTGGTTTCTCTCCCAATAATGAGCATGACGGACGGATAAGGGAATGTATGGGAGTAAATTTGACTGCCTCGTTGGTCGTGTGGGTCGCAAATGCGATTGCCGATAGGGAGGTTCCGGGTTCGATTCCTGGGTCGAATACAAAAAATTTTTCTAGTTTACTAGTAGTCGCTTGAAATCTGGATTTGTGCCCGGTGGATGGAAATAGGCTCACCACCTATTCCATAGTTGGACGTAAACGTAGCCGATGAATTGTGACAGTGTACTGCACTGCTCTGTTTACCTCTTTGGGGATTACAGGCGCGATGTTACTATGTTACGCGATACGAATAAGGATTAATTTCAATATTTGAAAATGGCATGTACAAACATCGGTATCGGAAGTATCGGGTAGAGCGCAGAGCGCGGCCTCTGTGTGACGCACGCGTGTGCCGGCGCGCCGCAGGTGAAGGCGCTGTACGCGTTCAGCGGGCAGGGCATCTCCGTGGCCAAGGGCGAGGTGATGTTCCTCATGAACAAGACCAACCCCGACTGGTGGTCGGTGCGCAAGGCCGACCGCACGGACGGCTTCGTGCCCGCCAACTACGTGCGCGAGATCGAGCCGCGCGTCGTGCCCGTGAGCCCGCCTCTCCTCTCTTCTCTTCTCTTCTCTCCTCTTCTCTGTCTCAACGAAACAAATGTCTTCAGCCTGTTCCGGTCACTGTTAAACGCAGTCCTCTCTAATATGAACACCAGACTAGTTTACGAAGCAGTAATCATTAAACAGATTCTGGTTGATCCTACTTTGGGACCAGATGGTTGTATGTCTTACCCCTATGACTTTACCCCTTTGGGAAGTATACTTACCAAAATATAATAATGGTGGCTTGAGCAACAGTACTCCGAAGAATTTTACTACGAGACAATTAAACAGTCTGTCTGTAATATTTTCTCTTCTTCATCTCATTCTCACTCTTACGTATACTTGATGTGACATGTGGCGTTTCATTCACTGTGTTCCAGGTGCAAGTGCGCCGCCCGGAGAAGGTGCGCACCGTGCAGCGCGTGAAGAAGACGGTGCTGGTGAAGCAGGTGGTGCAGGTGCGGCGCGCGGCGGGCCCCGCGCGCAGGCCCCGGCCGTCCGCGGCGGCCGCGCCCGTCGCCGCGCCCTCGGTCAAGGACCGGCTCACCGCCATCCAAACCGAATACAGTACGTGCATACAGTACGGGCCGCTGGAGCTGGTCCCGCGGGCGCCAGCAAACAGAACGCAGACAAATTCATATTTTCTCTATGTTCCGTGTTTCGTCCTCTGAGTGAGAACGCGAATATTAACATCCTATTTCAATCTCATATCATTTGATCACTGAAAGACGTCACGACCATGGTCAGCCTGTTGCAGTCCACTGCCGGCCATAGGCCTGCTCACAGTCCCCACGCCCGCAGACGAGCTGCTGCAGCTGTCGGAGGCGCGGCGCCTGCAGCTGGAAGACGCCATGCGGCTGTTCGCGCTGTTCGCGGAGTGCGACGACCTGGACAAGTGGGTGCGCGACAAGGAGCGGCTGCTGCGCGCCGACGAGCCCGACGACTCCGTGCACAGCGCGCGCCGCAAGTACGAGGTACGGCGCGCGCGCGGCGCCAGGCGTGCGCGCCCGGCCGGCCTCGACGACGTCCTGACTCGTGTCGCAGAAGTTCGTGACGGACCTGTCGGCCGCGTCCAAGCGGCTGGAGCACATCGACGCCGCCGTGGACGAGCTGGTGGCGGCCGGGCACGCGCAGGCGGCGCGCGCGACGGCCCGGCGGCAGCAGCTGCACCAGCAGTGGGACCGCCTGCTCAGGCTCAAGCAGCAGAAGGAGAAGAGCTTGGAGGGAGCCTCCAGGTGCGCCGCGTTGGCTCTGTACTACTGAACGTTTAGTTATAATTTAATAACAATTTGAATGTGGTAATAGAATATTAAGGGTTGGTTGAGTTTGTCTTTGATTAGAAATTCTATAATGTTTACATCATATATAGGAGTCCTTAAATTAAAAATGTAAATTCAGTATTAAACTAAATCTTAGTTCGATGTTAAATAAATGAATATTAAAGTGTGATGCGCGCGGGCGCAGCGTGGAGCTGTTCCAGCGCACGGCGGAGGAGGCGCTGGAGTGGATGGCGGAGAAGGAGCAGCAGCTGGCGGGCGGCGGCGCGCCGGCCGCGGACCTGCGCACGGTGCGCGCGCTGCAGCGCCGGCACGCGCAGCTGGAGCGCGAGCTGCAGCCGCTGCGCGATAAGCTGGCCGCCGTGGCGCTGCTGGCCGACTCGTGAGCTCGACAAACATAACGTTACTTTATGCAAATGAAATTTTGAGATTTTAAATGAGAGATGAGAGCGGACTGCTTAGTGACAAACAATTCGTTTCGTATTTTCACGCAGCCTCTTGCAATTTTATGAGACACATGGGTAAGGATACTTCCACGTGCTAACAAACTGGCTAACTTAGTGTTCGCTAGGCTGTTGCTAGTCTCGGGCAAAAACAACATTAATAATGACATGCATCCGAGCTCCGACACCGCGGAGCCCGCTGACGAGGACGTGGTGCGCAGCGTGAAGGCGCAGTACCCGGCCGAGCGCGCCAACGTGGAGGCGCGGCAGAGCGAGCTGCGCGCGGCGTGGGCGCGCTGCGAGGCGCAGGCGGCCGAGCGCCGCGCGCGCCTCGAGAGCGCCGTGGGCCACCAGATCTTCGGCAGCGGCAGCGCGCTGCTGACCGCCTGGCTGCAGGTGCGCAGACTCCGCCGCCGGAGACCCGCCCTCGAGGGTCATCGCTCGTAGTCCGCAAACTCAGCAGAAGGTTCTGAGATTGCAGGCTCTGACTCCTCCCCCCTCTGCTGCTAAATACAGACTACCAGCACTCGAAGCTGTGTCTAGAGGCTTCGCTAAGCCGCGAGTTGCCTGCGCCGGGCTTGGTTACGGTTTAGGATCAGGATGGACAAGCAGACTGAATTACTACCGGTATAAATGTGGTCTGACCATGTGTGGCCGACCACTTGGACTAACTCTGCACACAGCCGCTCACACACTGGGAACGAACCCGTGTTCAGCGGCGAAGGAGCGAGGGATTAATAGCCATGGTGCACGATGTATGGCATTCAGTGTGTGGTGCTTAGTGGTGTGGGGTACACTGGCTGCGGTTAGTGAACCTGACCGCTGCGCCGGGGGTCGTGGGCTCGATTCCCACCCAGAATAAATAATTGTGTGATGAGCACAAGTATTTGTTTTGTGTCTGGGTGTAAAAAAAACTATCGGATGGCCGCGTGTGGAGATGTCGGGAGATATTGTTATTGACATGACCGTTGTGCCCCCGCAGAAGGTCCGCGAGCAGCTGGCGCAGGAGGGCAGCGCCAAGGACGTGGCCACGGCGGAGGCGCTGCTGGCGGCGCACGGCGAGCTGCGCGACGACATCGCGGCGCACCGCGACGAGTAAGCCGCCGCCGCCGCCTCTGCCTGACCCCTGCTGCCCTCGCTGAACACTCCGTAGCCCACTGTGGGGGAACGTTAGACCGTGGCGGCTTGCCCGTCCATCGTTTATTACACCATAAGGAAGGTTGCCGGCCGTAGCGACCGAAAATGCTGGCCTCGGTGTCAATTACAGTTGGACTGGTTGCAGCGCGCCCTGCATCAAATAGATCTAGTCCTCTTTAAAATGTAACTCGTAACATGCGAGTGATTCAACAAATTCTCTGTATTTTCCTCGGCTCACATGACCGACCGGCCACGCAGGTTCAAGGAGGTGATCAGCCTGGGCCGCCAGCTGCTGGCCACCAACCCCGCGCTGCCGGACGTCGCCGACAAGATACAGTACATGGAGGAGCAGCAGCGGGCCGTCGAGACAGGTGGCTCGGCAGCTCCAGCTCTCTCTCCCACTCTCTTTCTTCTCTTAAATTACTGTCACTACTTTGTTCCTGTCATTCTGGATTTGGATTACCATGCGTCGTCATATACTTAATATTTTATATTCATCCTTGTTAAGGAGAGTCCTAGATTGCGTCTAGGATCACATGCGGACAGCATCCCACTGCTGGGCGGTCTGGTAAAGATATGTACGTCATTATGGAAAGTAGCTACTCAGCCTGCAGCGCGTCCGGCTATTAGCCAGTCGCGTGCTGATGTGGTAGTCGGGGACCCTGAACACGACGAGTCCTCGGAGGTAGACAGGGGCGTAGTGCGCTCCCGCGTCCCGCCGTGGACTGCCGGTGGGCCTATTGCCGCGCACCGGACCCTCCGAGCCCGAGCCGGCACCAGCTAGGTTAGGTTGTAACTGACGGTGTCGCGTCGGGGCGGCGCCGTGCCCGGCAGCCCCAGCAGCTCGCGTGTGCGCCCGCAGAGTGGCGGGCCAAGGACGCGCGCCTGCAGCAGTGCGTGCAGCTGCAGAGCTTCAACCGCGAGGCCGACCACCTGGACGCGTCCTCGGGCGCGCACGAGGCCTGCCTCGACTACAGCGACGTCGGCGTGAGTCATACTGAATGGGACAGAATTTACATCACTAACTTAACAGTTCTGTGAACGTTATCTGTTTAGTAAAGTACAATACGCAGCCATTATAATTGATGTGTCGTCGCAGGCGTCGGTGGACGAGGCGGAGGCGCTGCTGAAGCGCCACGAGGAGCTGGAGGCGCGGCTGGCGGCGCAGGACGAGCGCCTGGCGGCCTTCGCGCAGCGCGCCGACGCGCTGCTGGCGCACCAGCCCGCGCACTACGCCGCCGAGCAGTGAGTCCGCGCCGCGCGCGCCGCCTCCAGCGGTCTGCCCTGGCTTATGCCTGTCTCCAGTTCAAACAGAATAAATTTTCTACGTGGTCGTTCAACGGTTGCGTTAAATCAGTTATAATAATTAAGTTGGGGAAAAGAGAATGAGTCGTTGCTGTGTAAGAGCCTCGTGCCCACGCGTGGGACTTTATTCAGCCTGTCGGTAACGAACGCCAGCTACAGTGACGCGCGTGCGTGTGCAGCGTGGCCGCGCGGCGCGACGGCGTGCTGGCGCGGCGCGAGCGCGTGCGGCACGCGGCCGCGGCGCGGCGGCGCGCGCTGCTGGCCGGCCTCGCGCACCAGCAGGTACGTCAGAACACTCGTCAGTCGACGAGGCAGCTCGTAATGAAAAACTGCCGATATTAATCCTTCTATCGTTCCACTGTTGGAACATAAGTCTCCTCTCCTTAATGCCGTAGTCCGCCACGCTGGCCAAGTGCGGTTGGCAGACTTCACGCACCCTAGGCACGCACTCGAGGTGTACAGGTTTCCTCAAGATGTTTTCCTTCACCGTAACAGCAAGTGATATTTAAACTTAAAACGCACATTTTTAAGAGGTGGCGCACCTGAGATTTGAACCCGGTCACCCGGAGTGAGAGGTCGAATGTCGAATCACTGCTCATTTTCATTACAACAAGTTTTTCATTACGACAATGTTAAACCAATCGGTTTATAAAGATGATCAACGTGAACACTGTCGGAATATAATTGAACCGTTTCCCCTGACTGTCCCCTGAACAGTTCGTGGCCGCCGCGGAGGAGCTGCAGGCCTGGATCGAGGACAAGACCAGGACGGCCACGGACCAGAGCTACAGGTGCGGCCTCTCGCCGCGCGGGCAGGAGGCACCCAGTGTCTATACTGGATCTGCCTCGCCTACATTAACCCCTACATGTACCCCGTCACCAGGGACCTGGCGAACTTGGAACGCAAGCTGCAGAAGCACGAGGCCTTCGAGAGGGAGCTGCAGGCCAACGAGAAGCAGCTGAGGAATGTCGAAAGCGTGAGCATCTTCAGTGTTTGTCTGCCACGCGCGGTGTGGTCGCGCGGCGCCGTGACGCGGCGCTGTGACGCGGCGTCGTGACGCGGCGCCGTGACGCGGTGCGGTGCGCAGGTCGGGCAGTCGCTGCAGAAGGCGGACGCGGCGCGCGCGGGCGAGGTGGGCGAGCGGCTGCGCGCGCTGCAGCGCGGCTGGGCGGCGCTGCTGGGCGCGTCGCGCGACAAGGGCGCCAAGCTGCGCCAGGCCGCGCAGCAGCGGCAGCACAAGCGGTGGGCGCGCCGGATTGGTTTCATTTCAGTTTGTGGCACAGTTTATAAAAATTGAACAAGATTCATTTGAGAATATTACCGTTAGTAAAATTTTACTGTTTAAAAATATAGTTTTAAATATTAATTACCTTATTTACATCATTCTTGATTCATTCTCGATGTGATATAAAGGGAGAGGCTGTTGAGCCAGTGCAATAATTCTACTGTCTGCGTACAGAGCCGTGGAGGACGCGAAAGCGCGGCTGCAGGAGCTGGAGCGAGCCCTCAACAGCGAGGAGGTGGGCGCGGACCTGCGCAGCTGCAAGAGGCTGCTCAACCAGCACCAGGTCATATCAACCGCTGGCTCATTTAAGCGTTTACATTGACGGGATTCATTTGTAAAATGCTACTTTATTCTAACTGTCATCACACCACATCAATTTCTGTCCTGCATTTCAGGCATTGGAACAAGAGCTGAGTCAGTGGGAGCAGAAGTCGGAGGCGCTGGCGGCGGCGGGCCAGGACCTGGTGTCGGGCGGGCACTTCGACCCGCCGGCCATCCAGCGCGACGTGGCCGCGCTGCAGCGCGCCGCCAGCCCGCTGCGGCCGCGCGCCCAGCTGCGGCGCCAGGCGCTGGAGACCGACCTGCAGTCAGTCTTCCGTCTTTGAGTCTATTTAAACGAACTCTGGCACAACAATTGCCGTACGTGACCCGGCCGCTCGCGCGCAGGCTGCACAAGTTCGGCGCCGAGGTGGCGGGCGAGCGCGCGTGGCTGCGCGAGCGCGCGGAGGCGGCGCGCGCGGGCGGCGCGGCGCCCGGCCTGCACGGCGCGCAGGTGGCGCAGAAGAAGCACGCCAAGCTGCGCGCCGAGCTGCAGGGCCGGCGCCCGCTCGTGGAGCGCCTGCTGGCGCGCGGCCGCCAGCTCGCCGCCGACGGCCACCCGCAGGCCGACAAGGTGCGCGCTCCTGAACATATTAGCATAGTATATTAAAGTAGACTTCATGTGACGCTTGCTTTTAAAATATACGTACATATACCGTACTTCATAATGAAAGCTTCACGTAGCTGACGCTAACTGCACGAACATCGACTGGCGCAGATCGAGCAGCTGTGCGCGGAGCTGGAGGACGAGTACTCGGCCGTGTGCGCGGCGGCGGACGAGCGCGCGGAGTCGCTGGAGGCCACGCTGCGGCTGCAGCAGTTCCTGCATGACGCGCTGGAGGTGGAGTCGTGGCTGGCCGACAAGGACGCCGCGCTGGACTCCGCCGACGTGGGCCACGACCACCACCGCGCCACCCAGCTGCTCACCAGGCACAAAGTGATAGGCGTTTGATATTTTAGCTCGAACACTTTTATTAACATTAAGACGTGCATGCGAGCGCTACTACACGTGTGCCGGCGGGCGCGCAGGCGGTGGAGCTGGAGCTCGACACGTACGCGGCCATCATCGCGGAGATGGGGCACGCGGCGGCGGCGCTGGCGGCCGCGGGCGCGCCCGAGGCGGCGGCGCGCCACGCCGCGCTGGCCGCCGCCAGCGCCGCGCTGCAGCGCCGCGCCGCGCAGCGCCAGCACGCGCTCGTCGAGAGCGTCTGCAGGTGCGCACCGCGCGTGGGTTTTAGCCCGGCTGGAATACTGCTGGATTGTTCCCACTTGACATTTCTAGTTGTAGATCGAACTAATGCTTAGTACATGACAATAGGATCGCTCGCTCGTCGACGATGAGATGTGTAGCTACTGGTGAAATAGGACAATGTACCCCACACTGCGCCCCTCCTGCCCCTGGGCAGAGGCGTGATGTGGCGCAGGGGGGCCGCCGACGTGACGCTCGGTCCACAGACACGAGTACCTCGCGGAGAGCGCGGAGCTGGAGGGCTGGATCCAGGAGCAGCACGCCGCCGCCTCCAGCGAGGACTACGGCCAGGACTACGAGCACTTACTGGTAACGCTGGATGTACTCCACGTTGTGAACACCATCGGTAATAATGATAATGTCTCGGGACATCCCCACATGCGAGCGACTGCTGCCCCAGCAAGCGACCAAGACAGCAGCTTGTACCGTGCTAACTGCTCGGCTGATAAACTACATACATACATATAGATATATATTTAGAGGAATACATATAGGCATTTTGCACCCAGACAACGGATACTTGTGCTCAGCACACATTCTGTGTGGGAACCTGGTGTAAACAAGGGTACGACATAAGGTTTCATAATTATGAATGAACTGGTTAACATTAATATAAAGATTTCGACAGTTTTTAGTCAGTTAAATTCTATAAAAATTTCACTGTGATCATTCAACACATTTTAATGATTGAACCTTGTCACCCAGATCCTAAGGTCGAAGTTTGACGAGCTGCGCCACCGCGTGGAGAGCGGCGCGGAGCGGTTCAACCAGTGCGAGGAGCTGGCCAAGAAGCTGGTGGCGTCCGAGAGCCCCTACATCGCCGACATCGAGAAGCGGCAGGAGGCACTCGGGTGCGTCGCTCGACAGAGGCGCCGCCGGCGAGCGCGGCGGGCTCGTGGCACGCGGGGACTGCACTGTGTGGGTGTGTGTGTGTGTGTGCAGCGAGTGGTGGGCGCGGCTGGTGGCGCAGATGGCGGCGCGCGGCGCGCGGCTGCACGCGGCCGGCGAGATCCACCGCTTCCACCGCGACGCGGGCGAGCTGCTGGCGCGCGCCGCCGACAAGCGCGCCGCGCTGGCCGCGCCGCCGCCGCCGCGCGACCGCCGCGCCGCGCTCGCGCTGCTGCGCGACCACGACACCGCCGAGAACGACCTCGTCGCGCTCGACGCGCAGATGCAGGTCTCTCTCTCTCTCACACACACATACACTACCTCCCTCTCACACACACTCATTATACGGGGTCAAATCTAATCATTGGTATTTTACCACCTTCCTGTAGATCGATTAATCTGAATTTTGGCATGCACCTTCAGTGCTAATGACAATACAATTGCAAGTGATTTTTTCAATCATTTATATACATCACATATAACGTTTTTTTCTTTCAAGTATTGGTTTTCGCTTAATATGCTCAATGTCATGCCACGTAATGACACCGCAGGTGCTACAAGAGGAGGGCACGCGCCTGCAGCGGATGTGTCCCGGAACCAACTCGCAGCAGATAGCGCTGCGCCAGGAAGCGCTCAAGGAGGCCTGGGCCTCGCTCAGGAGCGCCGCGGACGCGAGGCGAGAGACCCTGCAGCAGTATCTGCAGCTGCATCAGTTCCTCACCGAGGTGGATTATTGTTTCTCCTCTGAAATTCCACTACTGACCTTCTCAGTTCAGTCTTAAGACGTACAATACAGTATAAGAATCAGAGACGGTTCCCGGTGCTCCTATCAATGTTAGTCCTTAGGGAGAGTTCAAGTATTACGTAATGCAATTTATGCCCCTCCCTCCTCCGCCATGTAACGCGGCGTAACATGTTTCTGTACTCTGTAGGCAACGCACAAATGACCGTTTATGTCTAGAAGTCACAAATAAGTTGAGTAAAATAACGGTCAGTCCTTAAAATACCATTGCCGAAATAATAAATGAACTGGAGATTTCTAAATCGCAATAAAACGGATCGTAACGTTTTACAAGACCCCCCCCCCCTCCGCTCCCCCTCCCCGCACACTGCGTTACGTGACACTTGACCGCTCCCCTGCGGTGCGGCAGGCGCGCGACCTGGCCTCGTGGGCGGCGGCGCTGCGCGGCGAGATGGCGGGCGCGGCGGGCGCGCGCTCGGCCGCGGCGGCGCAGGCGGCGCGCGCGCACCACGACGCGCTGCGCGCCGAGATCGACGCGCGCGACGACAGCTTCCGGCGCGCGCTGGCCGCCGCCGACGCGCTCGTGGCCGCGCAGCACCCCAGCGCCGAGGTGCGCCCCGCGACACTCATCACACGAGATCGTTTGATGTCGTTCGCTACACGCTGCACTTATGTTCCTTGGTCAGAGTAAAGCAGTCATTTTTACAAATCATCGGATTTCTAGTCCTCTGAAAAATACTCCGTTCCTAACACTGCACAGCACCTGTGGCACCCAGAGTTTATAGTACCCGATGTCTTATCGTCAGCTCAGACCAGCATCGTACAAAGCGGCAGTAAATTGTAATCCTTCACTTGACCTGACCTGAGCCGACAGGGTGACATCCCAGCCGGCCGAATGTCCCAAGCGGCTCGGTCCCCGATAACACTGCCGTGGGCGCGCAGGAGATCTCGGAGCGCGGCGCGGCGCTGGTGGAGGAGCGCGCGCGGCTGCACGGCGCGTGGGCGGCGCGCCAGGTGGCGCTGGACCAGCTCATCGACTGGCACTGCTTCCTGCGCGACGCCAAGCTGCTGCACCACCTGTGCGCCGCGCAGGAGGCCGCGCTGCGTCAGTACTCCCACACCTCTCCACACGCTTCACCGTGATAAGCACTCGTAGATTCGATCCTGTCTCATAAAAACATTGTAGAACAAGAACTTCCGTGTACAACTACACTCCTGTCTATAACGGTCCCAAAGTATGCCCTGTCATCATTATTGACAGCTTATTTCATCATCATCATCAGCCTGTGTCAGCACGCTGCTAGATATAGGCCTCTTCCAAAGCCCATCGTCCAGCCGCTGCACAGATTGACATGCCACCTGGCTGGAGATCCTCCTACACTACTTCCTATTGCAGCTCATTTACTGGATAACTGTAAGGACTCTTTGTATTTAAACACGAAGGTCACAGTCCACACTACTAACTAAGCGATGAGTGGATTTTTTGAAAGAGAAATATTAGGAGAACTTTTGGTCCGCTATATAAAAATATGATAATTATATTTTATCAATGATTCAAATGTGTTCAGGTACGGAGATATCGCCCACGAGCAGCGTGGAGGAGGTGGAGAACCAGCTGAAGAAGCACGAGGCCTTCGAGAAGCTGCTCGCTACTCAGGTGCCTGGACCTGCGCACCCGCTGATCTCAAACACAATGACCTTTCACACATAGTTGATACATATTTCTTCACCAAAATGCAACACGGGCGAACGGAGATTTCAATATTGGTTTATTTGAATTTAGCGTTGATTTGCACTGCGTGAAACTATCCACAAATCATCAAAGCATTTGTGCCCCTTGATTGGGATGGAAATTTGAAATTTAAGATTGATCTTTGTCAATTTAATAAGCTAACAATAACCCACTTTAACCAGCTAATTATACCAGCCTGTGCGAGACATGTCTCTTTGTCTCTTTACATCCAACATGTCTCTTTACATCCAACATTGTGTCCCAGGACGAGAAGCTGACGACCCTGAACAGCCACGGCGACAAGCTGCTGCAGCAGAACCACGTGGAGAGCCAGCGCATCGCCGACGAGCTGGCCACCATCAACGACAGGAGGAAACAGGTGTCTGGTCTGCGTCGCGCCGATGTTTACGCGAGCGCGCCACACTGCACGCAGAACTAGTTTAGACAGACTGTCTGTGTTGCCATCTAAGGACAGTCTCCGTCAATACTGAATTCAGTTTAGTTTCAAATCATTCCGGTATCTACACATGCCAGACGACTGGTATAAGACATGATTTGTCTCGTCTCGGAGACTGTCTGTTTGTATTTTGCTTCTTAGAAGACTTCTAATATTAACAGCTGACAATTGGTCACTGAGATAATTAGATGGGTTTGAGATGTGTCTCGACTGCGTTACAAGTTTTAAAGGACAATTGAAGTTCATTCGCATCTGTCCGCAGCTGTACGCGGCGGCGGGCGAGCGGCGCGCGGCGCTGCGGCGGGCGCGCGCGCGCGCTCAGTTCGCGCGCGACGCGGGCGAGGCGCGCGCCTGGGTCGCCGACAAGCTGGCGCAGCTGCCCGCGCACGCCGGTGCGCGCTTCCCGCCCACTCGCCCCCTCGCCCCGCCACACTCGGCCCTCATTAACAGCTTCCCACCGCTACCTTTTACTTCTTGCCTAACAGCGTTACCTTGTTACTATTTTGTGCTCTTAGAACATTACAACTCCCTTTTGCACATAATACCACCCCCCCTGCAAGTGTACTTTAGAATTGAACAAAATGGATGCTTTAATACCAAAGCTATCACTGATACAATGCTATTTGCTTACACTAATTCCCATTTAGATTGTACCTCAATATCTTAATCCTCCGCTCACTTTTCTGACTAACAACAATACTTAAAGATATTATATATTAAGTCGGATATTACTAATAATTACTAATTTTAAATATGATACAATACTTGCCAATCCTGTAGTCTTGAGTAGACACAATACTTCATCATCATCATCCTCCGAGCGTTATCCCGGTAACGTCCTCACACTGGTGTGCGAGAACCCAGGGTCCGCTTTCCGGCTACGTCTCGTCCACTTCGCACGGTCTTCGGCATCCTTAGCTTACACAATACTCCAACCTTTTCGTCTTCAGGTGAAGTGACCAACCTCGAGGACAAGATCAAAAAGCTACAGAAGCACCAAGCCTTCACGGCCGAGTTGGCGGCGAACAAGGCCCGCTTGCAGGAGGTCCAGGCGCTGGCCGACGAGCTGCGTCCCGACGCCGACGTGGACAAGGAGCTGGAGCAGCTGCACAGAGACTGGGAGCTGCTGGAAACTGCCACCGAGCAGAGAGGTCAGCTGACTGCTAGTATACCATGATTGTTTTGTTAATAAATTTATTGTACTTTATAGAAAAGATATCTGGAGGTCTAGTGAGATCTTACAAAATGAGCAACAGATCACAAACTGGTCCGAGGTGGCTGAGATAAAGTGATTCCATTGAAATTTATTTGTACTGTTCGAAACAACATTCACTTTGTATGTTGCTCACTAAAGCATGATACATCCACAGGTCGTGGGCTAGAAGAGGCTCAGGACATTCTTGAATTCAACCAGAACTTAGACAAGATAGAGGCCTGGATCCGAGACAAGGAAATGATGGTAAGTTGACACGACTGAGGGCGTCGTAGCTGGGAAACGGAGGAGTCCATTTGAGCTGCACGAAGTCCTGTAAAATAAGCAGATAAAAAGATTTAGTTAGGATGTAAATTGTAAATTGAACTGTGCCCGGCGTCCAGGTGCAGGCGCACGAGTTGGGCCGCGACTACGAGCACTGCAGCGCGCTGCTGCGCAAGCTGGACGACCTGGACAGCGACATGCAGGTGGACGACAAGCACGTGCGCGCCGTCTGCGCGCTGGCCGACAAGCTGCTGCAGCAGGTGCGCGAGTCAAGTCGCTCTGTAGAGCGCAGCAGTCGCCGGGCAGACATCTTCAGCGTCAGAGATATTATTGACGCCTCCCTCACCTTGAAGGGCGTTCGTAAAGTTAGGTTTGAAAGGCGCCGTGTCAGACCTTAGGGAAGCTCGCTGCACAGGCGACATATAACAAAACGTGACTTGGTCACGCCGTACCTGTGCGTACGACAATCGTTTATATCTCGTGGTAGCCAGAGACATCGTTAAGTAAAGGCGTAATATTATAATCAAGTTTAATTCTATTTGTATAGGTGCAAAAATACCAGTGGTTGCAAAATGTTATTAGGGCAGTTTGATCTAACAATGAGTATGGTATATACGACCGATGTGATGACACTGTATGCTGTGTGCGCGGCAGGGCCCCACGCAGCAGGCCGAGGCCGTGGCGGCGCGGCGCGACGCCTTCCTGCAGCGCTGGCGCGCGCTCAGCGGCGCGCTGCAGGCCTACCGCGACAACCTCAACGCGGCGCTGCGGGTGCACTCCTTCAACAGGTGACGCCCCCATATATGGCATACTGTGATCTGTCAGGAGACGCGTACTGACTCGTTATTACACCATTGCATCAGCATCCTGGGGGAAGTGGTGGAGGAGGCGTTTGCCAGCAGGAACACTGGGCTCAGAGATATACAATACAGCAAACATCAACACAATAGAAAGCTCAGAATAAGATTCTAAATATAATATAATAAAAATTACACCTTCACACCCTGTTCCTGGCTGGATAGGCAGCGAGCACTTAATACCGAACACGTGTACCCTAGGAGGCCTAAGGTGCTTCATGTATAACTATAACGTCAATATAGTTGACATGAGGGCGGTCGGCAGGGACGTGGAGGACACGGCGGAGCGCGTGGCGCAGAAGGCGGCCGTGTTCGGCAGCGCGGAGCGCGGGCGCGACCTGGCCGCGGCCGAGGAGCTGCGGCGCCGGCACCTGGCGCGCGCGGCCGAGGCGGGCGCCGTGGGCAGCCGCCTGCGCGCGCTGCGCGAGCGCGGCGCCGAGCTGGCCGCCAGGTGCGCGCGTCGCTGTTGTCCTCATGCGTTGCTCAGTTGTGCCCACCGATGCTGATCATCGCCCGTAGTGGGCTGGTGAAGAACCAGGTAAAAGCTTGTAAAAGGGTTGAAAAAAATGTAAATGTGCTCGCCTACCCTCAGCCACCCGGAGCGAGCGGCAGAGATCAAGTCCAACCTGCAAAAGCTGGACACGGCGTGGCAGGAGCTGCAGCAGCTGGCGCAGGCCAGGACCGAGATGCTGGACGAGGCCATCGCCGAGCACAAGTTTGAGGAGAGCTTGAAGGTTAGAGATCCTTCGATGTCCACCATATATTGTCCTATACATAACACTTGTACTAACATCATTACCTGTACCCGGGATTGGAATCCAGGACCTCTCCACTGGCAGTTGTGTTTGCAACTGCTCGACCAACGAGGCGGTCCCATTGACATTAGTTAGATGTCACAGTAATTGAATGACCCAATGTACGCCTCTAATGTACCATGATCTTGGATTTTAAACGGTTTGCTTCAAGCTAATATAAGCGATGCTGTGCACTTTTTTAATGTTCAAACAAATGGTCTCCAGGAACTGGAGCTGTGGGTGTCGGAGACTGTGAAACGCATGGAGGGCGCGGAGCCCGAGAGCGTGGCCGACGCGGAGGCGCTGCTGGCGCTGCACCAGGAGCGGAAGGCGGAGATCGACGGCCGCCAGAAGGCCATCGCGGCGCTGCAGAAGGAGGCCGAGCTGGCTAACGACACAGAGAAGCTCGCGCGGGTGGAGCGGCTGTCCACCGCCCTCGACCAGGCCTGGTTAGAGAGGAAGCAGTACTTGACCCAAGTAAGCAATAGGATCTCGTCAATTGGATGCTTCTGTCTTCTGACATAGCTCCGAGTAGGACATCAGGACATAGACCAGCTGTTGTAACATCGTTTTATAGGAATTTTGGTGATCATATGATCATTGTTCCAGGCGCACGAGCTACAAGTTCTGAAGGAGCACGCGCGAGCGGTGGAGGACTGGCTGTCCGCCAAGGAGGCCTTCCTCAATAACGACGACCTCGGAGACAGTCTGGAAGGTAACACGACATAGTGCAGTACTATTACTGGCAGCTGACAGGCGGCCGGGCGGGTGGGGCTAGAAGCTTTACTGGGTGATCCTCGATTGGACTGCACAACATGATATTCATGGGAAAAAACCTTCAGAGAGGCTGATGTTTAGATGCATACCCCAAGGCATCGTTTCCATGAAGCGAGGTCAATAAACTGCACACATGTTTACACACACACAAAGACATCTGAGCCCTGGCAGTACACCTTGTCAAAGCGTGACGTGTCTGTTCCAGCGGTGGAGACCCTGCAGCGCAAGCACCAGGAGTTCACGAAGCTGGTGGAGTCGCAGCGCGGGCGCGTGGACGAGCTGCAGCGGCTGCTGGCGGCCGCGCCACCGCACGGCCTGCGCCACGTGGAGGAGCTGCTGGCGCGCGACCGCCGCCTCAAGGTCTGACGGGGCCGTGCACTGGCGAGCCGGCTGTCCGAGGGTAGAGATGTGCTCTCTGCCCCTAAGACACCCGGCATGACCATAGAACATGCTGAGTCTACCATTCTAAGTTGATGAAAGCTCTGAATGCACTGGGAACTGCTCCAGCTGACCTGCATATGTCAAAGTCGCATACATCACAAGACTATGATAGATTTAAGCTTCCATCCCTTCCTGCAACATGAAGCTATATCTGTCGTTGTGCCCACAGGAGAACTGCAAGCTGCGCAGCGAGAAGCTGGAGCAGGCGAAGCAGCTGCAGCAGTTCCTCAGGGACCTGAACCACGAGCGCGAGTGGATCGAGCTCAAGATGCAGATCGCCACCGACCAGAACTACAGGTACGCCGTGCATGGCAGTCACAGAGACATCGCTCCGCTGCCGGGCGCGGATGTGGGCGCGGAGTGAGAGGGCTAATGCGAGGGTCGACTGGGTCTGCGCCAGGGAGCTGTCCAACCTGCAGAGCAAGATCCAGAAGCACGCGGCCTTCGAGTCGGAGCTGGCCGCCAACAAGCGGCGCATCGACCGCGCGGCCAGCCGCGGCGAGGAGCTGATCGCGGCGCAGCACTACGCGGCGCACGAGATCGCGCGCCACGTCGAGGACCTGGAGACGCTGTGGCGCGAGCTGCAGGTAGGGCTCGTCAACACCACACCACTTTTTGATGGGTGACCTTTCGGGCACACTTATAGTTGTGCATATTTTGGCATATTTAAACAAACTGTGGGTAGTTGTGTTTCTAAAAATAATTTAATCAAAGTATTGCCACTGTAAATTGTTCCGTCTCTTTCTCCAATGTAATGATCCTACTCCAACCTTCATTCCCAATACGAGAATGACATGCAAAAGCCCACCAGGTTATGCTTACGTAACCTGGAGAGGCCGGGACAGAGTGGTGACGAGAGCTCCCGCCCCGCCCACAGACGGCGGCCAAGCTGCGGCGCGAGCGGCTGCAGGAGGCGTACCAGGCGCGCGTGTACCTGCGCGGCCTGGACGACTTCAACGCCTGGCTGGACGACGTGGAGTCGCAGCTGCTCAGCGAGGACCACGGTACCGCCGCCTGCAGCTGATACTCTTTCGTTGCTTGTCCATCAGATCTGTTGGTTTATAGCTTTGTTCATATTGATTCTTCAGAGTTACTTTGCTCACTTTAACTCTCTTATGTGCAATTAAGTAGAAGAAAGAGTCACTATAATGGAGAGTCCAGGCTATACCTTTATGTGAAGCGAGTGTGGGAGAATGGCGAGTGTCGGGCGTGACCGTGAGCGTGCGCTGCGCAGGCAAGGACCTGTCGTCGGTGTCGGCGCTGCTAGCGCGGCACGCGCGGCTGGAGGCGCAGGTGGGCGCCAAGAGCGAGGCGGCGGCGGCGCTGGCCGACACGGCGCGCGCGCTGGCCGACAGCGGCCACTTCATGGCCGACAGCGTGCGCGCGCACGCCGACCGCGCGCTGGCCCGGTACGGCTCGCACCACTGGCTCCGTCCTTGTTCCTCGTATAGCAGTATGCAGCACAAGCTGATGATACGCAGATGTGGCTCCTGTGATGAAACTTAGGACCCCTTACCTTCTTACCTCACCTAAGGCACACAATCACCAATACCAACCCTTTACTGTTCCACTGTTGGAACATAGAGCTCCTTCCAGACTGGCCTTAACCCTCTCATCTTGAGAGAAAACTCAATTGCCAACATTATTAGTGAATCTGCCCTTGAACGTCATCACAGGGCATCTGTCCCACACAGAAATAGTATAAGGAAAGATGATGGTAACTAATAATATGTCCACACACTATGTCTCTTGTGCAGCGGACGAAGAGCATCCAGCTCTAGTAGGACTGTCCTCACGAACCGGACGCGCGTCGCTCGCATATGCTACAACATGTTCCCCCGCCGCCAGGTACCGGCAGCTGCAGGAGCCGATGCAGATCCGACGCGACAACCTGGAAGACGCGGCGCTGCTGCACCGCTGGGAGCGCGACGCGGAGGAGGAGCTCAGCTGGTCAGTGACACTACCGTATAGACTAGGTGACGTCATGTGCAGGTATACTAACCTGTAGGTATAATCGATTAGTTAACAAGCAGGAGATTGTGGACTGACCGAGTCGATGTTGAATGAGCGTCGCGCGTGCCGCAGGCTGCGGGAGCGCGAGGCGGCCGTGCGGCTGGAGGAGACGGGCGCCACGCTGCCCGAGGCGCAGGCGCTGCTCAAGAAGCACTCGGCGCTGGAGGCCGAGCTCATCGCCAGGTGCGGCCGTCGGTGCAGTCGGCGGGACTAGCCGGTAGACTACGGCGTTCAGAACGGGAGGCAAACGGTCCGACGGCGGTGTGCAGGGAGCCGACGATCAACGCGGTGTGCGGGCGCGCGTCGGCGCTGGCGCGGCGCGGGCACTTCGCGGGCGCGGCGCTGGAGGCGCGCGCGCGGGACCTCCGGCAGCAGCTGCGCGCGCTGCTGGACGCCGCCGCGCTGCGCAGCGCCGCGCTGGGCCAGCGCTGCGAGCTGCTGCAGGCGAGTCGCGCTACTGAAACATACCTGGGGATAGGGAAGAACATCGTTGTTGTCATCGTTGTCAAGAACATCGGAAGTTGCAGATTCAAATGAAATTAAAACTGTTTTAATTAAAGATACAGTAGTAAAATTATTTCCATGATTAATTGGCATAAATGAATTGGGTCGTATCTAATGATGGATTAATTAAAGATCCAATCGAAGAAATCGATTAAGACTCGAATTTCCAAGTAATTCGCAGAATGTTCTAGAATTTCGTAGTGCGGTAGTTGACCGTGTGTGCCGCGCGCAGCTGCTGGCGGAGCTGCGCGAGGCGGAGGCGTGGCTGGCGGAGCGGCGCGGCGCGCTGGCGGGCGGCGACGCGGGCCGCGACGAGCAGTCCGTGCGCGCGCTGCAGCGCCGCCTGGACGCGCAGCAGCGCGAGCTGGCCGCCTTCGACGCCACGCTGGCGCGCCTGCAGCGCCCCGCCGCCGCGCTGCAAGTACGTACGCCGCCGCACCGCGCCGCGCGCGCCTGACATAAGACCATTTTAAACGTTTTATAACTTGAAACGCTTAGTAGTGAGCGGCGTCTGGACTCGTGTCGGTGTGCGGCAGGCTCGCTGGCTCCTCCGTACTGGGATGTAAACGTAGCTGGAAAAACTTGGGAGTGCACCACACTTGTCCGCCTATCTCTTCACAGAATTACAGACATGGCGTTATGTTGCCACTACACCAAAATGCAAGTTTGATAAAACAGCCTTGTCTCAGTTGTGTGCCCTGCAAGTGAATACTGTTCCACAATGGCAGGAGCGCGCGGCGGACGGGCAGCAGGTGCGCGCCAAGCTGGACGATCTGCAGGCGGCGTACGAGGACGCGAAGCTGCTGTCCGCCAGGCGGCAGCAGCGCCTGCAGCAGAGCCTCAAGTACTTCAAGTGAGTGCGTGCACATGAACACATCCGGAACTATTGCCTGTGACTAGACGGAAAATTGACACCTCTCAATTATATTTAGCTAATATTGACTACCTTTTTAGTTGTGAGAGTTTGACTGTTGATCGAGAGTCTTAGGTTCAAACCCTAGCTCGAGCACTATTGGGCTTACTAACCTATATCTTCTAGTAGCGGCCCCAAGTCTGGATATGTATGCAGTGTACGACAATGGACTCCAATAACTAACCAGAGAAGCGTGGGATGTACTGTCGTACTGTCAGCGATGTTCGCGAGCGAGCTGACACGCGCCTGTCCGTGGCCAGGTTCGTGCAGGAGTGCGAGGAGGTGCAGAGCTGGATCGGGGAGCAGATGGCGGCGGCCGCCAGCGAGGAGTACGGCCTGGACGTGGAGCATGTGGACACGCTGCAGCAGGCCTTCGACAACTTCCTGGCGCAGTTGAATTGTAATTACGCCGACATTAAACGGAAATAACCATGTTGAACACTGGTGGAAGATCTCTGCTAGAGCTGTACGATGCTGGGCATTTGATACTCCCTGTTTAGCGCATGGGGGACCTGTAGATTTAGAAAACTTTATTCTTATTAGCAATTAAAACACTCACTTATCAGACAACTTTTGCTCTAAGTAGTATACCAGTAATATATTGTTCAGTAGTCCGATGCACAGTGCTGAGTGGTCCCGGCAGGCCTCGGGTATCGGCCGCGGATGCTAGCGAGGCAGATTGTGGCCACATGCTGGCACCCGCAATCTGCGAGGAGACCGATGCCCAGCAGTGGACCGTAAATTCCAGCGAACGAGGGTCTGATCGAGGCCGTGTGCGATGCGGGCTCCGCGCTGCTGGAGGAGAACACGCCGGAGGCGGACCGCGTGAAGCAGAAGATGGAGGACATCCGCGGCCTGTGGGACGACCTCAAGGAGCTGGCCATCGCCAGGCAGGAGGTGCGGCCCTCTGCGCCCCCGTCTCTACTTCTGACGTCATTGTTTTATTGAGCCTAGACTTCATTTGTTGAGCCTAGACTTTCAGGGATAATGTTTGGTATCATTCATCATTTGAATTATGTACATGAAATATAGGTACAATGATCGGGCTTAGTTCAATGAAAATTGTATAGTTCAGTGTAGGTAGGATGATAGGATAGACTCATTTTTATGGTGAGAATGATTCATGTAGAAGGAACCAGCCAGCTCTGTAAGGGCAGGCATGTTTGGTAGTCGGTGTGAGCCGGCGCGAGCGATGAACCAAACAGCAGCAGTAGGTGGCTAGGGCACGGCCGTGTGGGTCCGGGCAGTGACGGTGTGCGCGCGCAGGCGCTGGCGGGCGCGCGCCAGGTGCACGAGTTCGACCGCGCCGCGGAGGAGACGCTGGCCTGGGTGGCCGAGAAGGACGCGGCGCTGCAGCTGCTGCGCGCGCTGCACCAGCTGCGCGCGCTGCGCGCCGACCTGGACGCCGTCCGCAGCGCGCACCGCCAGCTGGCCGACGAGGCCGACAGGTGCGCGCCCGTGTCTATGCCATTTCAGAGTTGACACTTCAAGTTTTCACTTTCTCTACCCTCGGACGATATGATAACTAATTGTTAAAATATTTTCATGTCCAGACTGGGCGCAGCGTTCCCGGACGCGAAGGAGCATGTGTCGGCCAAATTGGAAGACGTAACTGAGGCGCTGGCGGCCTTGGAGGAGAAGGCGGCCCAGAGCGAGCA
>DWEI01000012.1:0-39776 GCA_018245875.1 Mysoria ambigua | reverse complement strand
TACCGTTACCTATATTATTATAGGGCATATAAATATATGAAAAGAAATGATGGTCTGTTAAAACGTAACGTACGTACAAACAGACCATCATTTCTTTTCATATATTTATATGCCCTATAATAATATAGGTAACGGTATTCTCCTTCGGCGAGTATTTGATTCGCGCCCGTAGAGCGAGCCTGCCCACCCATGTTTTCTAATTAGTTATTATATTTGAGCGTTTCGAATTTGCCAAACAATAGCAACAGTGACGCAGTGACGGAACTTGATTTATCGCCAAGAATAGTTCGCCTTCATTAGTGACTATAACATTCTCTCGTTGATATTTTTTCGTTTCGTATATGGAATATATAAAAACGCCGTGTTAAAAACATATTAGAATTTTGTTATAATGTTGCAGTACTGAAGGATCAAACTTGATCAGTTAGTTTAGGGGGTAGTGTCCCAGTGTGTTGAGCCAGATGTAGGGGATTTGAATATCATCGGGACTATTAACCGTGTTATAGGCACTGTTGTTTGTTCTATTCCTAAATAAAAAATATGTATATAATTATATAAATACTTACAAATCTTCAAGGCCTGTATCTTGTCAGATAGGTAGAGAATTGTTAAATATTTGAACAGACCTGCCATGCCTATTCGATACTCATCACTCTATTTAAACATGCACCCCAGTTTCGAAGACCCTCCCTTCAACCAGTATCAGGGTATCTAAATATTATATCTAATTATGTAACACCACCAACAAGGCAGTGAAATATAATTCAGTTTAATTTCCAAATTCAAAATTGAATTGGCATTTAATGGTTCTTCAGATTTCAGTTTACTCATACATGATTAAATTTAACGTATCTTTTATTATTATTACCCTATTCCTTAAATACCTGCTCTATTATATAAAAACACACAAGTAATGTCGACTTTTTCATTTAATTCCAGAGAGCTACACCTGCACAACAACTATCTGCGAGTGTTACCATACGATCTGGGCAAGCTCTTCCACCTGCAGATGCTGGGGTTACAGGGCAACCCGCTCAGCAAGGAGATGCTCTCCATATACAACGACAACAACGGCACCTCCAAGCTGCTCACATATCTCCTCGACAATATGCAAGGTGTGTTGCATGTGTGTGTCTATTAAAACTAGTGTAAACTTGATCCACATGTTATAAAGGTCAATCTGGTCTGATATAAAGGTCTGATGTTAAAGTATTTACTAGTGTCAAAGAAAGCACTGACATTGCCAGTTTTAAAAAACTATTTAACACAATGTAATCATAAATCTATTTTGAGTTTCGAACATTTTTTGGGGGAATTTAATTCTTTTCTTGGATGAGTAGCTTCTAATATTATAGTCTTAAGCTATTTGAACGGTTATGATACATTAATGAAGTAAATCACATTACCGTCAACTTTGTCAGTGTTACTAGTAAACACGTTGTTTCTTAACTTTGGGAAAGGGACAACAAAGGCACAGTATTGATATACATTTTATTATACAATAAATAATATAAGAAATTAAACATATTGCCTTGAAATATGTTCACAAAATATAAACTACTTGTAACATTGACGCGGAATGCAGCGCCATCTATTGACAGTATTGAGAATACGTGAAAATTATTGTTTTGTCTGTTTGCTATGTACTATTCCAGTTTCATTTTTTAAACATAAAGCTTTTACATTATTGTAAAACATAATAATAATATTAGTACTTTTTGATACTAACGACATCTATCGAGAATGTTGATAACTACATCCGCATTTGTTATACATGTATTTGTTAAACGACATCTATGAACAGCAAACAAAACTAACAAAGCTAAATGTGTAGTTGCATTTGAATTTATACAAGCTCTACTGGGCTGAAACACTTTGTGTTGCTAAGTACGCTTTAATACTATGGCCTAGTTTCCAAAGAGATCTTACACAGGCACAATTCTTTGGGACACAATTTTTGAGACGCTAAATGTACAAACAAATTGCAGTGCATTTTAAAACTGATCGTTCTACGATACTTAATGTTGCATTAATTTGGATGTAGTTAACAGATGGAGGTGATGATATAAAATCATTCTATGTAATTTTTGATTTTATTTAGACGATTGTATTTTACAAAAATTAATCAAATATTAACGTACGCATTGCTTTATGGAAACGTGCAATAGCACAAGTTCCATTGTTATATGTATTGTTTCCTCCCTAGCATTATATAATTACACTGACAATTTGATTATTAAAATATCGTTGATATGACCCCTCATAGAAAATGGTCTAGACAATTTTTTGCCTATATAGTACCTAAGTATAATGTATATAAATGTCTTGTAGATATAGTTATAAATCATTGGGTTTTAAATCTTACGCTGCGTCATTAAATAGGCTGCTGTAAAGAATTAAGTTCAAAAGATAATGATTCTTGGCCACAGGCGCGTAACGCGCTCGCTGTCATATCTGGCTGTCCATAATGAGATACTTGGAACGGAAATTGTTACACATAATGAGACGTCGGTCGGACGCGCGATCATCGTCATTGTAATTTAATCATCTTATTAATTTGCGATCGTGTTCGCGTGCAATTTGCATCCTATATATGCGGTAATGTTTAGTTTTTCTTTATCGGTTACCCAGTAATTTATGCTCCGTTCATACAATGTTGGGTGAAATTATATTTGTTATAAAACGTGTGAGGTTTAAATTGCGATAGGATCTATAAATATGTGTGTGTACCTATTGATTTAGGACGCTTGATGTTTTACAATTAGTTTGTGACGGTCTTGCCACACGTCTAACTTGTAGAGGTTTGGAAGCCCCATCTCCGAACGAGACAACCTGTCACAATGAATCCCACTATCGGGCCATACAATTTGTAACTGTTATTTATTAAATTCATAGATGCATAGTGTATTAATGGGGCTTAGAGCTATTGCATTTTAAAGAATTATTTTATTTAGAATGGCTCGTTGGTCCATTGGTTAATGAAGCTGATTCGGTCTGGTCGAGCTGGTCCAATCAAATCCCATCAAGAATAAATATATAAGTTAAGAATGATTATACAAGTTTATCTTTTTACTTATACATATATGTAGTATATCAGCCACATTTCTATCTTGGGGTGTCTAGTAGTGGCTCGGGATCTGGATAAAATGCCCGATGTTGGGCGCGAGTCGTCAACGTGGGAGCGCACTACACTCCGCTGCTTACCTCTCCGGGGAAAGCGAGTGTAATGTTACGTTACTGTATCAGCCGTCTAGTCATCACACCACAAGCTCTCTTTATGCTTGCTCTAGGATTTGATATCTGCTCGCGGACATTTCCCAAGATGTAGTAGATGTGTCTTCGTATTTATCAAACATTTTATTACCATATTATCGCTTTATTACTACGCCAGCCGAGTACGTGTTGACATGTAACGGTCTGCGGCCAAATGGGTAGGTGGTGTGAGAATACATGCTCTGGAGACGCGAACAGACAAGTCAGCGTAAGGCATATAGGCAAAGATCCATCTAAAAGACGCCTATATACAGCGGCGGTCCAATGTGGACTGATAGCGACGATGAATGTTAGAATATTCTTTTGGAACTAACTAGGTATCTAATAGAGTGACGTCATTTTCTCGACCTCGCAGCGACCCGGCCGTTTCTCTGTCTCCAGATATTGAAGCTGTCACGCTTCATCGTCACGTGCCGTCGATTAGTTTCAATTTATTTGTTCTGCCCTCGTTCCACTTCCTGGTGTTACGAACGGTCGACACAAAAATGTTTTTTAATATTTTAAAATTAATAGCTGGTCGATTAATGTTTTGAAATTATTAATTCACCATCAATTCCATGGGGGATGGTTAAACGTGAATTATGTGTTTGTGTACTATACTAATCTGTCTCAAATACTATAGCCACCGGTTCGAATCGTGTACCTTACATCAGCTTAAATTTAGGCTTATAAATACACACAGCTCATTTTTTATATATACACTCGAAAGTCATCTTAGTGTTTCGATGTTAAAAATAATTTATGTGCACGGTTTCTACTAATATTTCATTATTAAATCCTCGGTCACTGTAACGAGCGATCATCTCTAACACGCTTTCTATTAGGCCCCTTTGTGTTCGCATCGTCCCAAATGCAGCGACGCGACAGACCCGGCTCCGTCCCCCGTCGCATATTCAGCGAGCCGGCGAGCAGCGATAGATAGTTTAGTAAGAGAAATCGGTGTCACTACCTAGGACACCAGGTCAAAAGTCAGGCGCGCTCTTATTTTGCTCTTGTTTAATCACATCTCTCGATCATTAACTGCCTTTTCTTGTTACCTATCTGTTTCAAGAATTACCTTTATTGAGCAAATAAAATTAGTTATTTTCAGGTAAAGAAGAAGCAAATAGTGCTAAAGTGAATTAGTTTCTTAAGCACTTGTATTCAATAACAGGTAAAATTTTCGCTTAGTATTTTCAAGTGTGTCCGCCTGTGAAGACATTTAAATCTTAAAGTCCGAAATTTACCTGAGATTCTATATTTTTTCTTACATTTGGCGTGTATTAAGTTCACTACTGGACTTACGCCATTGCTAATGTGTGCCATCGCTCTCTGTACTCTGTCATCCGGTTTTTGCTTGCAGCCGTTCTAAAATCGTCACTTGGCTCATGGCTTAGATGTAATTGTACTCTTTTGTTAAATGAATAAATTGCATCTCCACTTTTTCCACTTACATACAATCGTGCCGGAATAGTCGTTTCGGAGTAGTCGCCGTGGCCCTGTAGTGTTTCGTTTCACTCGCCATTGGCTATTCGCCAACGGTGAAGCAAGTCCTATAGTTCCATATCCGCAAACATTTATCATTACCTTTTATTTTTCGGCGAAGTAGCGGTGCGGTAAACAAAGGATCAATAAGACTATTGTGTTTGTATTGATAATATCTCTATAATAAATGAATTTTAAAGTTTAAATAGAATTACGTTTTGTACTGTTGTTTGACATTTTGTTTTGTATAGGTAGGTACTGAACCGACGGTAAAATTGTGTGGTTGTCTTAGTCGTTCTTCTTTTAGTGGGATGGCGGTCCTGAATGTTTTTTACTTATTAAATAAATCACATGTATTTTTTAAATTCTTTTTTGTAAATATGTTCAGAGTATGCTAATAGATAACATGAAGTCTGAAAATCAGGAAAAACTCTGCGTAGCAGATTTTGACCTTAACCCGTCTCATTCTGAGAGGAGACCTATGTATGAGAAGATGAGAAGACCCACTATTCTCATGCACCGTACACAAATCCAGACTACGAGCGACTACTAGAAAATTTAGGTAGAAAATATATTTTTGAAAAATCCAATAGTAGGTACTCAACCAGGGAGGAACCTACGACCTCTCGATCAGCAATCGCGCTCGCAAGCACTCAACCAAAGAAGCAGCCATTTATAGTTCGTGACCGCAAATAACTCCACGACTCGGTTACACTGCACACCTGCCTCCCGGAGTTCGGTTACAGGACAGCTCGTGTACTCGTACACGGCGCTAGGTATGCCTTCCGTCTAGATCTCGGCGGCGCGGCTCCGTCGCGTTACTGCCTGCCTAGGAGTGTAGCCGTGGAAGTGTACACCGAACGACACCATAAACGAGCCTGAATGTATTGTTATGCCATAATGAGAGAAGTGTATGGCAGAAGTTGTACTTAATTGTACGTTAATGCTTGGTGTATATGAAACTTTTTTATTAAGCTAACGTATGTGCATATACTTATGTACCATACATACATAAACACATATGTACCATATATTATACATAAAATGTATGGCAACATAATAAAAATGAATAATACATGCGTGTGCACATACATAAGTACCATACATTATACGTATAATGTATGGTAACATAATAAAAACAAATAATGAAGTAATAGTTAATTTACATACTTACAATAAGTACACGTAAGTTAAGTAACTGATAGTGGTTGGAGTAATTTTGATCACTTCTTGTAGCGGAAGTTTTTGTTATAATTATAAGACGCTGAAATGAACTTGGCATTTGGAATGCGCTTCCCTTTCCGCCATCTCCCTCCGCGTATCAACACACACAGTACGTACTGTAAGTTTGTTACCGTGCGTATCACATCCTTTGAGATTTTATAGTACTAAAATAAACGTAATAATAGTAACAAATGTTTTTATGCGGTTAGTACCCGCTGTTACGTCATTAGAGAGAGTTGCCTAGTTAAGTTCTGCAAATTATAACATATTCAACGATAATGCAATTCTATTACAAGATAATACTGGTTAGTCGATTTATTTTGACAAGTGACGTTACGTTAACGGTTCCATTCCAGACTTCCATTGGCACCAAGGACCACGTGCCAATGATTGCTACCTAATTCTTACGCTGTTGGTTTAATGAAAAACCTTAATGGTGTCATAATGTACTAAGCATCATTTGATATATTCGATGACAACGTATGAAGAGTCATTTTGTCAACCTGGTTATTTCTACTAATGTACCATTCGCCCTGGAGTCGGCGTCGAGTGCGCTTCGGTCGTGCCAATCTGCAGACGAAAGCCAACGCATGCGTCTCCACCGCTCTGGCGGGTCGATGAGAATAACGTCGTGATCACAACCGGGCCGGGTACCAGGCGCACAATAAATCGGCGTGAGATATGATTGTCTCACTCCGTCACAATAGTGCTAGAAAGTGTGGGAAGACGTCGTCCGTCTGCATAATTGATTGTTTTAGACGTGCGCGCGGTCAATCGCTGCGACGGCCCGCTCCTCTATTTGCGCTCTCGACACTAAAGCGGCGTCGTGGCGACGCGGCGGCCGCGGGTGCAGCGAGCGCGGACGGACCGCTTCGACTGTCGCGCTCACTGCGATGGTCCGAAGCTCAGACGATGCACGCCACAAGCAGTCCTCTATATTTTGTTCGAGCTCATTTTCACTTTGTTTCGCTTCATTGTTTTTTGTTCTCTGTGCGTAATCAACTGCGGTTTTCGTAACTTTCGAAATATCGCTACTGGATGTCGCGCTTTGTTTGCAAAGCAATTGTAGGTACATCTGTTTCGTTTTAGCGTTCTGTCGAATGGTTTATAATATTGTTATTAATATTTTTCAAACATAAATGAAATAGCCTTCGAAGGTTATTTATTGGTTTTAAAATATTTTAGCATTGCATCATACGTGGGCAATTGGAGAAACTTCTCCATATTGTAATCAATAGTCGCGGTTACAAATGAATTGTAGGATTAAGCAAAATTTAAACACTAAAATTTATTTGTGTTAATTAAATAATAGCACAGGCAATAAACCATCATTCGCACGCTATTTTTGGATACCCGTAGTACAAATGTAAAATTCATTGTTTACTTTGTATTCTGTACAGTGAATCCAATGCAGTGCTGTGCACAATTCATTATCGACTAGCTACCAAACGACAATTCACGACACCCGTTTAGAATAACAACATGTGATTGTGTCGAGTGTCGATGAAACGCCGGCGCCCCAGCACTGGTCCGAGCGGTGAAAGTGTTTGCGGGAAAGTGAAGCCGGAACCGAATGCGCGCGGTGACGTCACGCCGATTTGCGCAAGAGCGCCGCCTACAGAGACGTTGCGAAATGTTATATATTATGTATATTGCATTGTCAGGGAGTGCGGCGTTGTTGGTCTATCTATCTATTGTACACCAAATATCCCAAGTCGCACTGTATTGACCACGTTGATGTTTTGCGTCCCGGTGTTTGAGTGTGCGGGGAGGGAGGGGCATGGATGATCCAATCATCTATAGCATTCATTACATATGTGGTACAACAAAATAACCGCACGTTACTTAACGCTTGGTGTACCGAAGATTTAATATTGTATGTACCTTGTCATTAACTTGTCCTATTTAATAAACTAAATAATTCGTTATTGTCAAACAAAATTGTATCGTATTTCTAAGTGTCGAGACCATTGATACCGCGGTCTAATTTCTGTGAATCGCCCGTTGCTTTTTAAAAACAAAACATTAATGAAAATTTCGTTAGCAAACGTATCACGTTTTAAAAACGCACACAGAACGCAAATAGTTTTCACTGTGTGCCATGCGGGTATGTCGCCACCATTTGTTATACCGACGTAACAAAAAAAGCCTCATCGATTCCATTTAGTATACAAGACGAGTAACGTCTTGCGCTTCATACGGTCCAACTCCTCATATGACTTTTAAAGTATCTTTTTGTCTCTGTTGGCAATAACTATTACGTGGCTATTGTCATCGCAGTTCACGTTCTGTCGTATTCTTTCGCCCCGGGTACGAGAGGGCGGGCGGTAAAGTGGATGTGCGGCGTGACCTTGCCGACGGGGCAAGTCTGGAGGTCGTGGATGCTCCGTCCCTTCCACCTCTCATTGTTTGCGATGTATGGATATGAAGGAGCAAAAGCCAATAGCGCAGGCATTATTGCCGTCTATATGGCCCTCAATGAATACCGTAGCCTTCGCTAGACTTCAATTGCAAAAAATATTTTTGTTGCATTTTCTTCGGATATTGATTTATTACCTGAGCTAAAAACAAGATCATATTAAAATTTTATATTGGTTGTCGAGGAATTGACCTTCATTAAATAAACCGACTTGTATCATTATCTCAGTTCAGTTTATGGGAATTTAGTTGTTTCATTATAACTTTTCATTGCACTTTACAGTACGCTTCAGTGTATCATTTACTTCACAATATTATGATTTTAACGCATTACCACATCCCTCATTATACAAGTTTACTATACGCTAATCGTTTAGAGTTCAAAATTACGGGCCACGGGCTTACGTAATATCCATCGGCATTTAATGCGTTCGCCTTTCACTCGCGTCATTAAGCTACCCGTAGCTAGCTCCCTTTGCTTCGTTTCGCTTTAAGTCGTTTCCACGCAAAATTACGACTGCCGTAAAAGCTGTCGGCGTTTACGAGTTCGGAATGATTTTAGATACGGCGTACGACGCGTCCCACTCGAACACCGTTGTAATTCGCTGCTAAGGAATCGTCTCTATCAAATTATTTTACTAGGTGCGAATTGCATACGATAATATAAGGAGTATGTCAACAATGTATTAAAGTGGCTGTAGACTTTGGTAATAAAAACTGTAGATCTCCGAACATACTACGCACTTCCAAATGAATCTCGTCTGTAAAAATTCAAATTGGTCCCGTCTGTTTTTTGGCACAGAACAATGTGGTACCGTCAATACAGGGATGCGTTCATTCCGCATTGCCAGTTGCATCAAATTGTGCAGATTCAAATTATTTGGCAAGTGAAATGGTGTCGGTATGTACGACGATTCCTTTTGATGTGCGATGTGATGCAATGGAAGACAATGTATCTTTTTTTCACTCAGCAAAAATACTCACCCACTACCATGCGCAGATATTACATCTATTCATACTCCGCAACGATGTTCTTAACATTTATATCGTAATAAGATTTTATCTAAAATACTGTGGAGCCTTTCGTTCAATGTTCCGTTCGTGGAAGCCGCAGCGTGGCAGTTTTTCGGCCTTTCTAACGCAATTGTTGAATTTGCAACGTTTCGATTTGAAAAGCGTGTTGGATAGATTTGTAATAAAAAGAAAGATATTCCAGTATTATCGTTATCTAGTAAAACTGCTGATATTATTATTATATTACTTATAATCGCAAATATGTTGTCTTGTTGCAATATGTTTGTTTTCTTGCCCTTCTTTATTTATACGTCTAGTCTTTAGATTTTGCTGTCTATCTGCCTGCGAGCTGCACCCCGTAAACATCTGTACGACTGCTAGCTATGCCTAGGACGTAAAGCAATAATATAAATAAAAAGTTGCCTCAGAATCGTGCCGTATTGGAAAGCGAAGTTCGTACCGTTCATAAATACGATTGAAGGTTAGACTATCAGTCAATATTTATTGTGTACATATAAATGATGCGGTTCTTTTGTTGCGACCGGTGAAGGCCCCCTTCGTTTGTTTCGAGCGTCTTACACGCCATAATCCACTTTGATCTACATGGAACGTTCTCCGCTCTCCGCAAGGGCGGGACGTCCTCTGCGAAACTGACTGACGGGCTCTTTGTTGTCTTTGTATAAAAGTAATTTGACTTCTTGACAAAAACTATTTTTGTAGCGCTCTATAGATTTTTCACATTGGATTTCTACAACATTGGCATTGAATTGTTTTAATATTTGAGACTGTCCCAATGTACTCGGACGAAAACGACAATGTAACGTCGGGATTTATGTTATATGGTTTCTGTTAATGTGTCAGTAACCATTCGGTTTAACGGTCGGTCTTTTGCCTTTCACATTATGTGCTAGGGACAAGTGAAACCATTTTATTCAGACACATGACTAAGTGTCTAAACACGACAATTGTTATATAATAGACTTGTAATGGATACGCATTATATACATCTAGTGTTGACCAGATATAGAATAGTCAGCAGCATTAAGTAGCATTTATCTGGTTCCTCGACATCCATCCATAACAATCAACGAAGCACGAAGAATACAATGACAGTAAAATTAAAGGAAGTTTCTAATTTAAACCACGACGAACGATTAAATCCGTCTCCGTGTTGAATTTTAATCGTGAGAAGTTTTCAGCAAATACTCTATTTACGTATCTGCTACACAACACATCAAATATATTATATGTAATTAGAGTTTTGAGGTGAAAGCGAAAAAGTACACATGTAACATTTCCACTTTATTATGCATTTCTAGACACCTGAAGACGTCGGCCTCTCTCTTGAATTTGAAATAAAACAATTTGAATTACGTACTGTTCTAAGTGCTGTTTAAATATTCAAATTAGTTGTGGATAGTTTTCAGTTAGTCGTTAAGGACGCTACTCGCAGCGTAATGCATTTATCCGTGCACGAAGGTTGCTTAGTGGAAAGGGCAGGACGCCCTTACGTTTTGTCTGAAGGTCGCGCACACTTAGCTCCTATCGTTTCTTGCTCTCTGTTAACCGTTACAGATATTAATTGGCATTGTTATTTACAAACGTATACGCATGAATGTCATGGAACGTTTCGTGTTTTCAATGGAAATTACGTTGTCTTTTGACTTGGAGTACTCACAAAAGCTTAACAAACCGGCCGGTGCGCCCGTGTCGTCGTTTATGACATTAATATTCATGTGTCCACCAAATTACATAAGTCGAGCCGCGCCGGTGCGGCTCGACGGCGTCATTGCGTTACTCGTGTCATTGACGTGACAACTTAAGTGATTACGCTCGGACTTAACTCTTCCCATATCTATCTTTGTTATACTGACTAGTCGCGTTCCCATCACGTCGACCTCGATACCGCTCATCACTAATCCTTCAGTGTGACATGAGCGTAATGATTATAAATAATAATAATTACACCTTGACAACTCGGCTTAATATTTGTATCTTTGTTTCTTGTACTAACGACGCTAAGACAATTTTCACTTAGCGTTTTATCAGTATAAGAATGTCTGCTCTAATATCTAGTACACTTGGTCGGCTCTGTTCGCTGTTAAATATTTTCTTTGTCTGTCCTAACTCTGTCACGACATCCTTTGATTATTTGATTAAATATGAACGCTTGCTAGTAATATGCTTCATCGTTTTAGTGAACTTTCGTTCAATTTGGTCGTTCATGGAACATTTTCTTATGTTCTCGTATATTTGTTTAACCAATGTTTAATGTTACGACTTTCACCTGACATTGCTTTACATCGAAAGTCAAAGTCGCTATCAACACTTGTACGAATATCAGTTTGATTTATTGTTTCATAAGTTTTTAAACTCGTAGAAAGTTATTGTTTCAATGTAACGTTGGCTATAAATCTATTTGAACCTTATGACTTATTTGTATCTTGAGTTCAATCTAGACAATCGCTCGAGCGTAGTTTATGAATAATTTTATCTTCATCACGATTTCATCTGCTACTACAATAAAGTCTCATCGTTTATGATTCATGTTTCGTGTTTTGAATGTTTCTCTTTTTATGTCGTCTTAAAAGTTTTACGAATATTTTTGCACGATTTCGAGACTGTTGATTTCTCTTTTTCAGTTTATTTATCTTGTATGTTTTTTTAAGACAGCTTCAGACGATGGCTCAGGTATTTTTTTAGTTATATATGTACTTATCATTCAATAGAAATGTCTGATAGAATTGTAGTACATTTGATTTCGTGAATATTTGTATCTAAACAAATTTTTCATGCAATATTTACATTCTTAGTGAGCACCGAATTAGTCTGTTTCTTGTGTAATAAGCCTTTTTAGTTTAAATTATCATTTACTATTGTATTAATAATATATTAGGTTTGTAGGTATACAAATATTAGTCATTCTTTGCTCCGTGACTACGGGACATTCTATGACACTATAAGAATTATATTGTTAATAGTAATTTGTTTATAACTATTCTTAAGGTTACAAATGTGTATTTAGATGTATCAGCAAATTATACATATCAATATTAATAACTTATAATAATGATCCATCAATAATCCTTAAGTTCATGAAATTGTAGGATCGTAACTATTACACTTGAATACGTACAAAATATTTTAGCAATTTATGTTTCATATTATAAAACGTACAAATGGTATCAAGAACTGAAGGAAAGCAGGTGTGAGTATATTTTAATCAAGTCCTCGGGGTCCAAAAGAAAATGGTACTCGTATTCGGCCACAATCCCCTCCGTGTCCAAGCACCATAGATCTGTTTTTAATGACGGCCCGAGAGACAGTGCCGTACACGGCGATCTGTCGATTTATTGCCGAACGGAATACAAATGAGCAACGGCTTCTCGGATGACTCTTAATATTGCGAACTTGGAGGCTCGACACGCCGTTGTTTATTGCCTCGTAAAGCAAGCTCGTGCCGCGAACGGGAATAACTTAGTATTAAGCTACAATTTCTTTGTCACAGGCCCGGTGCACACTGTGTTCTGCATATAGGTTTCTTGTGCCGCTAATGCTTAAGAATCTGATGTACGTTGGCTACTTGTTTATATCTAGTGTAGGGGATTAAATTTATATAACTTTACGATAATCCTGAATAATATAATGCAACAATAAAAATGTTGTGACTGTTAGCTTAAGGGCTTAGGATTCAGCCTCCAATTCCTGGATGCCTCTACTGCTTCATCTACTAGCTCACTTGTTATAACTGTGAACGGAAAAATCGTCAAGGAAACTGCGCAAGGTTCCTATAATGTTATCTAAGGCCTTAAGTCCGCCAATCCGCATTGGGCCAGCATGGCACCCTATGGCCGTAATCTATTCTGATTCCGAGATTCGTGTGTCACCAGCGGGACGCTATTACAACAAATATACCTATTACCACAAATATACCTACGTTCTCTCGAAATTCTTGGTCCCTGAATCGAATAACTTTGCTAATTTATGATTCACCTGGCCACATATTACATTAATTTCATGTATGCCATGTTTCCTATAAAGGTATAATATACAATTAACTAACGTTGGTCTGACGTAATAATTACTTTTACAATAACCCTTGTTCCGGTGGCAGCCGGATCTCGTGTGTGCTTCGTCGTCATTACGAAACGTAACATAATTTCGATTGAGGTAGGACTTGTGCAACATCCGCAGCAGTATCGCCAGCACTTTCACCGATCTCTATTGCGAAACCAATGGCTCGAATTAAAATATTTCATTTGTTGCAAGTTTTGATAAACTATTGATAATAATAATAATAGCCATCTTTGTTAACAATAAAATGTAGTTGTATACAGTAGTAGATACTTCAATTTTTTGAATTCACGTAGTGCTTTATATACTTACGTACTTTATCTCATTCAATTAGGTGAAACGAATCGTTACATTTTCTATATCCATTTACTTGATGAAATATCAGATTAGTTGCTGTAGTTATGAAGCTGGCTTATAACGTCGTAAAGTAAAGAACATCAACGTTCATTATGGATGACACACGGCGAAAGTTTTTCTAAATGCCATATTGAGGTCGGCCCTTGAATATTTTTACTTAGAACCAATCTCACTGGGCGAATTGACACGAATGCCTCGATACAATAGTCATGAATTAAAGCCAACGTCGACGGAGACCAGGCATTTAATTTGGATTATTCCATGTAATTAACGCCCACCTTGTCACTTTTCAGTATTTACTTTCAATTCCCTTGAAGTAACTGTCTTCCAGCATGGTATTCATTTTCTTCTCTTTTATCTCTTGTTCTTTTTTAGATTCACATCTGTATATCGCAACGGAGAACCCGGAAGAAAAAGGCATAAAACTAGAATCTAAGTTACTGATATAAATTTTAGGTTAGAAAGACCCGTTAGTACTCCATTCGGGGTTTGAACTCAGGACTTCGATTAGGAGTCGCGTTTGAATCCAATCAACTACCGACGTAATTTTTTTTATTATATTAATAGTCCTACTTATTTTTCACATTTTTTGAAACAAAATAATACTAAGTATTAAAATTCAATACATATGAACGTTGCGTAATATAATATTTATGAATCCGATGTTTTAAACACTGTAGTCGCGGATTAAGTTGCGTGGCGCGAAGTGGCAGTAGAGTTCGATAACGTTGGAACCACGATCGCAATCTCTGGACGCGTCGGTGCAGATAAACGTTCAGAGCCCAGCGAAAGTGCCGCCCGGAGCCAATCGGACCTGCGCCGGGTGTCGGTCGGACGCGGCCGCTTCACGCGCTGTTTTGATCGGTCAACTAATCGCCGAAACCAGATCGGTCGCCAAACGGTTTACTTTTGTTATTATTCCACGAGATAATAAAGGAGGTACCTAATGAAGTGATATGAGCATTATTTTATCTCTTGTTTCTAGATCCAAACCGTTCTAGTTTTTACGGATGAATTTGATACTTTGTCGGTTTGATTGTCTTATGTAGTGTGATGTTAAATTATGCTTCGAATTACCGTATCCAATCTGGTAGCGTCTTCCAATCAAAATATCATTAGTTTTTGTTTTATTGTTAGCGTAGGTTAGCTAGTAATGTTTGTTTTGCAATAATTTAATGCTGTTGAAATTGTAGGACCACCAAGCATTTTATTATTCTTACATAATTTATAATTTCTACTATTAATTCGTGGTCTGGATTTCGGGGATTAAAGGCATGCATTGTTACATGGTTACATTGTTAAATTCTTTATTAGTAATTTTTCCACGTTATAATTTTCCACGAGCGAATTATAAAACACATTGGATCAGATTCGCCATCGATACATACGTACAATACAACCTTTTAGAGCTGATTTACATCACTGATGCTACTCTTTTGAATTCTCACTTGAAATATTGATTTTATATTTACGCAGTACTGCTTGCTATGCAAAGTATGCATTGTGTATATGAGCGTGTAGAATTATATAGGATTCGGGTTTATGGAAAGTGAACATAAAGTAACAAGTGACTCCGATCGAACCATCGATGCGCTCTAAAATGTGACGCGACTTTAAAATCACCAAGCGATCTGCGCCTTTCATGGACTGCGTTACGTAACGCGCGGCAACGTTATGTAGGATTAGATTTGCGATCACTTATAAGGCCGGTGAAAGTTTGCTCGTGACGCTGCGCCACTCAAAAACGCGTCAGATTCCGAGCCGACGCGCCGGCGTCAGCTAGTGATGCGTACTTTACAGTATTTTTTATGGATAGAATATATTCAGATTTTGAGCAGGTTTATTCGATGATATATTTTGCATAAACTTTGCAGTCTAACATACATTATTTGCTTCCGTTATTTCATCAACACTTATCGTTGTGATACTTGCATTGTAAAGAAATAAAGCTATGATAGCCTAGTGGATTACATTGCAGTCTCCTTTTTCAGCGGTCTGGGGTTCTAATCCTGATATAATTTTAAAATGTTGTGTGTTTTTTCAATATTAAATTTCATTGGGGATAATAATGAAAGAAAACGAAATACATATGATTAAATTGCGTTGTTCAGTTAACGGCCTTGATTCTTCTTGTCCTTAGAATGTATAAAATATTATGAATAACATATAGGCAGTTTAACAGCGGATTGAAAACAATATTCTCTACATTTTAATAACTAACACCAAATCACGCTTGATGCCAATTTATTATTGATATTTAATAAATTTCTATCCTGTTTTAATTGATTGACATTTTTCCATTTAATAACTTTGTCACCGTCTCTCAGATGTCGCGCTGCAAAAGAAATAATCTTAAAAGACACTATTTATTAAGAAAACGTTAACACCACTTCATAGTACAAGCGTAGGCCGAGAACAAGTTGTCAATATGCGTGACAATAACAAGAAAGTCAAAACAGAGCGGCGGTATAGTAAACAAACATTTGTACAGAGAAATTGCATTAGTGGACGATCATAAGTGCTATGGTGCCGCTTCCACTGTGTTATTGAATAAGGCACTTGTACCACACGCTTCGTGCAACGAGTAGTTGATGTTGTCATTAAGGACTAGTGAGGAGCATTTGAAATTTTTGAACTAAATGCTTTTTTCAATACTGATGATTTAAACTATACTTTTGATCAAAATGAGGGTCTTTTTTGTAACTATGTTTTTCTATTGATCCGTCTTAAGACAGTCGATGTTTTAATTATCGTTATTAATTAAAACATCGACTGTCTTAAGACGGAAACGAAAATCGATATAACCGTCCTATTTCTTAGTAAAAATCTGCTACGCTGTTGCTAACATTTCCTACTCTTATGATTCGCGCGTTAAATGTTCGCTGTCACTCGTCAATCAGCTCGCGGCGGGCGAATCGAAAGGAATGAAATGAAAAGTGGACTGCGTTAACAGAACGAACGAACGTGCAAATATGAACGTTTAGCAAGTTTCCACACAGGTAGCGATGTTTTCATATCGCAACAGTGAACAGGAAGTAGTCTCGCATTGTGTTCGGGGATATTTTCGATGACTCTTAATTCAAAGTTGTAAAATTATTAATTGACTTTCATATTTTTCTACTGTAACAATAAGCCTCAAAATCAGTAATGTTTTTTATGTGATATTTGTACGCTAGAATTATGCTTCTAAAGCATTCGCTTGTAGATTATTCGAAGTCAACTTTCTATTATGCGCTCTGAGTAGCGAATCGAGTTGATATCTGATCCATACGTTATTGAGTGGTCCCAAATCCATTGACGAAACGGTGTTCGAGTACATGTGCGCGATCGTCACTCGATATTGCCGACTCTCGTCAACCGTCAACCTTTTGAGACGGATTGGATTATATAGGCTTCGCTCTTACGTAATACGTATTAGCAATCGAGTTTCGTAACTTTGTCGTGCAATTGGTTACACTGCTCGATTTGCACAAAGTTGTCGGTCGTCCGCAGCCACCGAAAGGCGGGCCGATAACAAATTTCGCTTACGAAAATCACCCAAATGGTACTCGTAAATCATTGTACGCAAGCGGCCGCAGGATCTTGTAACACCCAACTCGTAGCCGTATTATTTTCCATATAAGGTTTTCGATTATCTATAAATTGATCGCAATGGAAACCTCGCTCTGCCGGCTCGTTATTAAGATGCTGCAACGCATCCCCGATTGCTTCATGTGTACTTAGAAGATTGTGTGCGTACTAAATCATCCCTGTGTTGTATTGCTTTTATGGATTTATGCAAATTGGAATCCCTTGTTGGTAATGTACCTACACAGAGAATTTTCACTAGTACGAGATCAGTTCATGTTATTTTAATATTATATACACATGTACTTATGTATGTGTTTTATGATCCGTTGGATCTATGACTGTCCATTTGTGTGTGTAATATGCGAAGTTTTTAAAATATACATTTCAAGAACACAATTTCATTAAATCTTAAACTGTCGTGTGTGTGTGTCGTGGGTTCGATTCCCACCCAGAATAAATATTTGTGTGATGAGCACAAATATTTGTTCTGTGTCTGGGTGTAAAAAATATATATATCTAAGTATATATTTATATGTAGTTTATCAGTCGTCTGGTTACCATACCACAAGCTCTCTTGACGCTTAGATTGGGATCAGATGGTCGTGTGTGGAGATGTCCTAAGATATTTATTATTATTTATTAGTAGAATCCTCTATCCGACATACAGAGGTTTGTGGAAATCGCAAAATTTACTTGTTTCCGTTGGTGCCGGAGGCAACGTGCGTACCGCGTCTCCGGTCCGAACGTTGACGGCGTATGCAACGTGGCTGATCTCTTACGCAACACAATGCAGCCTATAAACGTCGGGCTGTGCCTCTCGTAACTTTCACCTAACATGAATCGGTAATAATCAGTCGGCCCGTAATAACCATCATAACACGCAGCAAACTCCCGCGTCGCAACGCATCTACGAGAGAGCGAGAGTGGATCATACAGAATTAATTTGGTTCGAGCACGCGACGGCTCGGCAAAGGTCGACGAAACGGCTGATCACTTTCTTGTGGTACGCTGGGTGATTCCGCGCTACGCCAACTTATTGTCACCGTCTTAGATTCTGTTCGCACACAAGGGTGACATTGGCGTGCGCAAGCCATGGATTAATTGGCATTCACTAAGCTACGTGGTGGTTTGGCTTGAAAAAGGTAGAAAAATCGAGAGTCATTGCATTTTGCAAATAGATGGAATTATATTGCCAAAAGCAGTGTAACGGCTGATAATCCGTTATTATAAAACAGGTTTACGCAACATCACACCTGTAATCCCCGAAGACGTATGTAGAGGAGTGCAGCACAATCCCACGTTTAACCAGTTACGTCACCACCATGAAATAATTTTAGGGAAATTACAATTATAAATGAAGTTATTATAAATGAAGGTTCTTCATATGAATTTTCTTATGTGTACCGCGAAATAGTTCGATGAATCCAACGTGGGACGTTAAATTAGGGATTGTACAAAAGACGTGAAGCCGGGGAGTTGTTCAACCAGGCCACGGCTGAGCAGTTCGATGGGATCACCGCGCTTGCGAAACAGACCTCAGTCATTTACATTTCCTGCGTTCATAATCGTTACAGCCATTAGCATATATCACCGTAACCCATCGAGATCCTAGCGGAGGTGTTCATCAAATTATACCTTTATCCACGTTCGAGAGATATTCAGCGTTCTAGTTTGCTGAAATGTACAATTATGTAATGCTCGTCCCTCGTTGTCGTCATCCAGACTTAATTCTCTTCCGACATTCGCGCTCTTTATAACCTCACTGTCTTCAAGGTGAACGTTAATGGCCACTTTCTTGGCAAACGTGCACCATCCTTGACCCGCGCTCTATTATACACTTTTCACAAGTGCGATTTGGGTCAACCGCGGAGTCGAAATTTTACACATTTTTGCTCAATTTAAATTATTTTAATTCGTAGACCGAGAAGATTACGTTTTCGATTTGTTTTATTTTAAGCGAAATGCATAATTTTATTTGAGCGGCCGACAAAGGTGAGATAAATGTAATGAATTTGCTTTTTGTTTTCGTACAGATAAACTTCATTTAGTGTTTTTAATTAACGCATTTGTATAATTTATGAGCACTTCTAATTATAATAGTCTTATTGTTCTGAAATACTTATTATCTAAAGTACCTGTATATTCTTTGTTTCTTACGATCAGCATAATCAAGAATCAAGGAGTTCGAAAGTTAAATCAAAGTAAATAAATAAAAGTAATTATTCCTCATTTTAATCAAAATACGGTCTTCATAAAATGTTTAATGCGCCATAACTTTCGATGAATGTTTGTACTTTCTAATGATAGATACTAGAGTTTTCATTCATATTTTAAACGTATTCATGTTGAAACATGGCAGACTAATATAAACATAAATTAAATTCGTTGTGCATTACACGTTTTGATTAAAAAATATGATTGGCTCGTTGGTCGTGTTGGTTTCAGGCGCGACTGCCTATCGTGAGATTCAAATCCCGGGTCCTATTGGATATTTCAAACTTAAATTTTATAATGGTGGCTCGGTTTCTGGGTATGTGACTCGTCTGTGGCAATAGACTCACCACCTATTCTATAGAAGTGCGTAAACGTAACTGGTGCGATTTGGGAGTGCTCTACATTCCTCTGCTTACTTCTTTAGGGATTACAGGCGTGATGTTACGTTTCATTTTATAAAAATGTATGTTTCCACCATTTCACCTTCTATCAACAAATGCACCGTAGAATGTTTGAAAGTTTTTAATATTCTCAATTAGACATATGCGTTTATATAAAGTCGGAGGAGTTTAAATTATTAAAACAGCACCTACATGAAAATTGAATAATGCCCACGATATCAAGGCACGTTTATCGCAAGATCCATCGTTGCTCATCAAGTTCACTTTCACTCGTCCCCGTGGACGCGGACAGGCGAAAGGTCGGCGCGTCCACCGCGGGAAGGTGACTCGACCGACACGTGCCAGTGTTTCTCTCTCATGAACCAGCCAGCTACGTTGACGTCGAAATTAATTAGTGGCCGTACAGGCGTCACCGACGCAAGGCGAACAGACACGCCGCTTTCACCTTAATATCACCGTGCAGTTTTCGTTTTTGTTATTTATTTATTTAGTAGTGATTATTTTTTATTGTATTATTGGATCTGCATTGGGTGCATGAAAGGAGTTGTCCCAAGCGGCGACTATGTCTGGTTGAATGTGAACATACACTGGTCGGCGCATCGTGGACATTGCGACTGATCCTTTCACCGCGTTAGCTGCAGTAGAATATACTGTTTTAATAATTACATATATTTTCTAATTTTTAGCTTACAAATATATTGAAAGATATTTTAAACAAAATGGGTAGTAAAAAAATAGAAAGAATATTCAAGATATTTCAATAAACACTCAGAGTTGTTTTTTTATTCATTTCATCAAATTGAATATTTGCCTTGGATATTTTTGATATGTATGTCTAAATGTAAAGTGCGCATCATTAATGACTTTCGTAAACGGGCTATCATTTATGTATACACATATCTTCACGCCGAGTCCCTTACGGGGTAGGCAGAAAGCACGGAGAGCCAAATATCTCAATCCTTATTATTATTTATGTACTTTAAACTATACATTATGCACCTATGTATTTATACCCGTATGTAATAGTGACCAGTACACATGTACTTTCTATGCCATTAATAATGCTTTTAATTCGTTTGGAGTTAATCCAAGTAAAATATCTTTATTATTGTGAGTAACATATGTACATTGCCTTTCGCTTTTTTACGTTATCCGTGTTAATATAGTATTCAAATTGTTTCGAAGTTAGCACCTACCTAACTACAAAGTTTGCAAAGTTAGTTACCTATATTCGATATTAAAATTACAATTACAAATATTACATGACATTTAAATTTCAATTGTTTATAATTCAGGAACTATGATGATCTAAAAATATTGTATTTCGCCAAATTACACTTAAAAATGTATAAAGAGCAAAAATAAAGAAATGGTTTCATCAACGGCTGATTTTCACGTACTACTCCTCTACCATTTACTATTTACTTTATTTACTACTTACTCTACTATTTACTACTTACCATAAGGGCACGGGTCCGTGTGGTTACAGACAGTATTAACGACCACATAAATAGCTATTTCATTACTCTTGAACCATTCGCGATGCATTTAATTCAACAGCTGTTCGGGGTGCGCCATACATTTCCTGTGTTTAACGTAATTACATTTCCTCGTTGAATATTACATATTACGTTAATTAATATATTTGAATTTCAGGTAAGCCATTGAGAGTTTGTCTTCACGATGAGTGCTTGGTAAGTCATACATTTCTTATGACCTTTATTATCACACGTTTTATATATTAGTCAAATTACAGCACTTAATCCTTCAACGTATACGAGCTACGTAAACGATAAGTTTATATCCGATAAGGTTATATCTTGTTTATATAAAGCAACTGGAGTATCTGCTTAGTTATATTACAAGTAACATATCATCATAATCGAGCATCTTTGTACACATAATATTTGTTTATTCCTATTGGCGCTGAACAAACCAGGGTTCTTATCTGCCAGACAAACGGGTTTTTAAAATCTGGCAAAAGACACAATGTGAGTGTTTTTTAAACCGCCACGAAAGTAAACAACGTTTTAATTGCGGAGCGATTAGGGCTGTAAAGCTTTCCGGTGCATCGACGCCGGTGATAGTCGCGCGGTGCGCCGCCGTAGCGGCACTCCCACTCGGCGACCGCGGCCGCGGCCGCCTCGCGCTCGTCGCTTCAGTCCTCTGCCGACTATCGCGGCGTACGCACGCGGCCACTTTTCACGCGCCACCGATGTTAGTCTACGATTACGACATCGCGCCGCAACTCGGACTTTTTACCGTGACAGTGAACGTAACTTTTTTGAATATGGGTTAAACGTCTCAGTTGACGCCATGAGTCCGGGCGAGCGCGCCGCCCTTGGGCGCCGCGAACCCCCTCGCCCTCAGTACGCAGCCACAGCGCCAGGATACCCGCCACCATATTATCCGCCCTACGGTGTGCCACATCCTAATGCATGGCTCGGTGCACCGCTTATCTCCATGGCGGGTCGTACGCCGCCACCTCGACACACGCCTGTTTCCAAGCTCGCTATGCAAGCACAGGGTGCTCCTCTCATCATACAAAATCGACAAGATCGGCGAAAATATACCACCGTACCAGAACAACGAAACCACCGACCACCCGGAAATGCTGACCAGACAACAAGGGACCGATGCGAGGCACCCGAAGGGCTCCGAACTCGGAATCAACAACAACCAGTGCGATCGACACGAAACGGTCGCAACAACAACAATAATAACAACAACACAGATGCAGTTAGTGTCGCCAGCGATGAAAGTTCTGGATCTACAAACTCGGAAACGATGTTGCCAAGAATCATTAAGCCTCGAAAAAGGCGTAAGAAGGACAGGAAACCGAATAATATCATTCCTCATGATTTATCTGTTGCTGCATTAGATTTTAGCGAGGCTGCCGACCACTGTGCAGTTACAAGTATGGGGTCGTTGTCGCGTGGTATTTATGACGAATCTTTTTGCCGAGAAATTCCATTGCCATATCGCTTAGATGTGAAAGTGTTAGAATATCCGGATCCAACGGCAGAAACCTATAGAGTGAATGCTTTAGGCGAAGCGTTTGAAGCCACTCGTTTTGGATTGGCCGAAGCAACTTCGCCACTGGAGTCAGCTGTTAGCTCTTGTCAGTGTCGTTATTGTGATCCCGTGGGGCAAATTTGGGACGCCGATTCTATAGCAGATTTGCTTGATGAGAATTCTAGTGGTGATTTTGCTCCTACAAAATTGGAAGATTCAATGAAAGTTGTTGGATCCTTAGGTAGACGAGCTGTAGATACGACTTTGCGACGCAGTTGGAGTGATCCTTCTTCGCGTGTTCCTCAACGACATGATGAGAGCACCAGCGACATGCTTTCGTCGCCAAATTTGTATTCTTTGTTCCCAACAAAACGGTCCAATTCTCCGGAACGATCGCCTTTGGCCTTGGAAATATCATCTGAAATTGTTACATCAATAAATGGCCACCGTGATCTGGAAATTAAACTGTTTTCGACCTCGCCTCTAACAGCGAGCTCTGAAAGGCGTTCGTTCTTTGGTGATAAAAGTGAAAGTGTCGTGAATAGATGTACAATCGCAAACTACGATTTAAAAGCAAACAGTGCAGTGAGTGGTAGCAGAATCATGTCAAGTGTTAACACTGATGACAAAAAAAGTGAGGAAGTGGATCCGGGGTGCTCGTCTACGTTGAAAGTTGTTGGTGAATCCCCGCCCAACAATTGTGATTTAGCCTTAGTTACTACCTAAGATCCTTGTGATCGAGTACGGTTTATGCTAAGTGGATGCGTATGTCGTCAATCAGTCCAGGGAGCTCACGCTCGCCATTTGAGCTGGACTCAAATTGTCACAGCGAGGCATGCACGGAGCGTCTCACAGCGACCCAAAAAAAAATTGAGATCTCCGAATCGGTTTCCTGTAGATTCTATAATTAATTTATTATTAACACACTAGCTTAGGAAGCTGAAATGGAGCTTTGTCTGGATGTTTTATAGATATGATTCGTCGTTTAAATATACAGCGATTCACGTACAATGATCTAACAGTGTATGTTGAGATTATGAAGAGAACTATTGTCGGCATTTAATGACGGTTGTAAAGGAATAGGCACACGATGGGTGGTAGTTAGAGTAATCCGGGCCGCGATTACCCGCGGCGGTGTATCTGCTGCCCTAACTCGTGCGCAATTAGCGTTTCACACTACTGACACGGTTCTGCGAGTGCGGCGGTGCGCTCAAAGTTGCGGTTTCCCGCGGTTTTCACCGCGCCACTCGTTCCGGGTGGCGCCTCGTGCGCACCGGTTCATAGTGCTAATGACTTTTTTTTGTATTCACTTCTAATGGCTCTTGGCTCACTTTTACCTTAAACGCATTTTTTACGTGTGCCAGGCCGCCGTCGATGTGGTATTAGCGTAATTGGCACTACCGTTCCACATAACGTACTGTATAGGTATGCAAAATTATTATTTTTACTATAGAGTAGTTTATCAATTGAAAATAATTTGTTTTTTCATCGATTGTATGACAAACGATGTCATAACGATGCAAAATTTTAATAAAAATCATATATACGCATTGCTATACTGTTTAATCCGAGAGCATTTAATAAAATTATTAATTTTAATGCTTATTTTTATACCATCATTCGTCTAAACACCATCCGCTTAGAATTCTTATAGAGTAGTAGCACGTTATAATTTATTGACCATCAATCAATCAGCCAGCCAATCAATCAATCATACTACAGTCATTTGGTATTATTGTTAGAACGATGATAGTATTGTCTTTCCATTCCTCTATTAACGGAGCGATCATCTGTTTCATAACACCGTAGTCATGTCTTGTTAGAAAGAAAGTTTATTCACACAACCTAAATTTATATTACGCAATGTATCCGTTGAAGTAGTTGCGTCAAAAAAAAGAGCTTCTCATTGAGTTCAATTTCGTTGTATAGCAATGATTACATAAAAGATGTAGTGTTAATAAGAGGCCTCGATAGATGTTGTTTTTATATCACCGAGTTCGTTATCTGTGTTTGTTGAACAAGCCGGCTGGGTCATTCACTTCATTAGGTGCCCGTTGATGGTTCTAACCTGGATTTACATAGTTCGCATGTTACACGTACCTACCACATAGATCCGTATGGACTCTTTCGTTTAACACGTAAGAGTAAATGTCGCCGAGTCGACTCTAGCGATGAACTTACTTCGCTGATTAACTTTGGCGTCGTGCGTTCTATTTTTTATTATTAGCGTATTTTTCCTTGCTGAATGTTACCGGAAGTGAATAATGCCATAAATGTTTTTTTTTTATATTAATGTGTACGGAGTATATGATTGCCGTAGAAACACGGATGTATTTTGCGTTACCTCTTTGTTTGTTAAAGATGTTATAGCAACGTAAGTAAATATTTACGTTGTAACCGAATACTGTAAACGTAACGCGAACAATAAACGGCGAATCACTCACTGTGTTGTTAGTTGCTATCATGTGGTTTCTTCTTTTCTTCAAGCAGGGGTCCAAGAGTATTGAGAGATGGTGCCAGATAAAGTTCCATAATGTAGATAATGTGAATATTATAAGTTATTTGTGGATCTGTACGTCAGTACACCCGTCGCTATCGTTGGGTTTTACACTCCATGGGTTGTTTTGTGGTCCTCTTTATTATATATACATATATATAAATATACAATTTTCATTTTATTTTTATGTGTTGTTTTTGCTTATATTACTGGGCGCGTGCGTGGGACGCCATGATAAATTGGCTCTTGCTTTATTTTTATTTATTTCTCTACGATAGGCTCGACGTAGACCAAAAGTTATTACAGCCTCTTACCTGCTTAAAATTCTGACTTTAATGCCCATTATTGACACCCTGCCTATTGCTATTCGGCTCGGGATCGCCCTCCGATGATTTCGTAAGTCGGCTCCGATTCAGTGATAATTTAAATTCTATCTAAAACTTTAGAATGTGACGTTTTCCAAATAATTTATTGTTGACGTACCGTCGTCAGATATAAAATCGATTAGTGTGGAGAGTGGCGGTGTTGTTTCTGGATACAAATTAGAGTTGGAAACGTTGGGCAGGAAGCGGCGTAGAATGTAACTCGAACGCGAGCTCGGCGGCGGCGAGAGGCAGCCGCGGTGGGTTTGAGAAAGGGCGGGGCGCCATTTGCAGTTGTGAAACTCAACGATACACCTCAACGTAATTGTAAACATAAATAGGCTATGTGTCTAACTTACTGAGTGAATGCATTTTATATATATAAAATTATATAGTTTTAATATTTTGTTTGTGTACGTCGTGAGGCACGAGTTACACGCTTGCACACTATTTTTGTACAATAAAAACAATCATGTCCTGATATATTTTGTTTTATTTCGATGCCATAAATTGATAGTGATTACCATGGAATCTTTGGGTGGTATTGACTGTTGTTTTCCTAAATACACTAATCTGTACCGTAGATTATTTATAATTTAATATATTTTTTCCGACGCTTTTATCGTTCCACTTTTAGAATATGGATCTCCTCTCAAAATGAGATGGTTAAAGCAATAATTTTTATACACCTTATTTCACACACTCACACGACATGTAATACTTAATTAGTTGTACACAAATCGCACAGTGAAATTAGTTTATATAATTGTATTTAGGTATAATGAGAGCTATTCGCTGAAAAAAATAACACACTAAAAATATCCAGAAACGTGTTTACATAAAGTGTGCGGCTATTTACATAACTCGCGAACGCAACTTTCCATTGTGGCGGAACAGCTTTCGGTTAGCTACGCGTTTTGCCATTATGGCCGATGTTTACAAAAGGAGCGCCCGGGCGCAGGTCACGGACGATGCGCGGCGCTAATTATGCTGTGAATGGAAATGTTCCAATTGAAATGTTTCGATCTCGTTGCGATTATATTTTTGGTCGAGACGATTGCCTACAATATTACACAATGCGCACCAAATCTATTTGTTGTGTCCAATTCAGTAGCTCGCTTGTATCCGCCATCAACAGTTGCTCGTTATTTAAAATTTAAAAAAATATATCTCACAGAAAACGCGTAACAAAATAGTATTGGAATACGTTAGTTTAATGATTTAGTTATTTTTCTTAACACAAATCAGCGTTGATAAGTAAAAAATTATTTTTGAAATTCAACCAGTAAGACTTCCATAAGTAAGCAGATAAATACAAATGTATTTTTGAAATTCGACCGGTACGACTTCAATCGGACATTGTAGGATTACAACATTAATTGTGCCTATAAATTTTCGAGCTGTGTACTGTATCGCGATTCGTATCGGTAGCTACAGTTACATCTCCGATAGCGGCCGATGAGGTAATGTTGTATGGACACGTTCTCCCGTCTCTGATTTCTGTTCGCGGTATCGGTGTTTCGTATAAAGAGCCAACGAAAACATACACTAGCTTTGATCAATTGAAAAATTAAAAATCCATGAAGAAGTTTAGAAAATAATGAAAATTAAAAGTCCATGATTCAGTCACACATGACATTCATATTTTTTCCCACATTACCAGTTAAATAATTAGTAAAAAAAACGGTAATTTTATCTGTCACGCTAACAATGTTCTGTAAACATATGGAAATATTAATCTTATCTTACATTCCAAAGTACGACAACAAAATTATTCAAACAATTTATCAAAATAGTAATTTCGTTATACTTACATATTATCAACACGGAATTCATGATTAAACTGCTACTATTAAACAAAAGCTAAGACAATGGTTTACTTAAATAACGGCCTTCAATGTTAAGCTAATTTCCTTTTTTAAAATATCACAAACCGCTGGCACTCATAATTTAAACCAAACTCGGTGCGACACGAAATCGTTCAAGAAATTTTTCTCTTTCTTACGAGTGTGTGTTACTTTGTTACCAGCAAGGACACCGGTATGGTCAATGTCATTGAGTATATATGTAGTTGCTTTTCGATTCATTCGCATCAGCGTTGGTAACTTCCCTACTCCGCATGTATCGCTCTTGGGTAACTAACTGGATGTCGGTGGTTTCATATTTATAAGTTTTCAGTTTTATGGGTTTGTTTGTGAAGTCTGGATACCTACTGGGATATTCATGAGCGACTTTTCACCTTGAATAGATATTTTGGTTTGTGGCGAACTCCCATATCCATGTATTATATAAATATCTGTTGCTTTATAAGTTTTTTTTTGTTCTAATCAACTTCGATTAACGTCGAGGAATCTATGAAGCGCCATATGTTTTTTGATTAAGAGCATATTGATAGTATATGATATCTATTGATAAGCGTATACTTTAATTATTAATTATATTTGTGCATGACATTTTAAACTTATGACTGATTACTTCAATTGTCGTGTTGGTTACAAATGCGACTGCCGATCGTAAGCTCCTGGGTTCAAATTCAAGGCCGGGCACTACTCGATTTTTTTATTTAGATATTCTCAATTAGATTTTCTGATAGTTTATGTTAAAAATATTTATAGAAGAATAAACTTACAACTGTTATCTCTACTCTATACTTCCGTGTTATTCTTATTTTAAAAAACGTAACTTCACGCCTGTAATCCCCGAAAGGGTGGACAGAGGAATGCAGAACACTCCCACGTTTCACCTGTTACTTTTACAACCTACTGTGGAATAGGTGGTGAGTCCATTGCCATGCATCGGGTACATATCCAGACTCCGAACCACTACTAGAAAATCTAAATTCTTACTTGTTGGATTATATTACGCCAGCTGCTTAGATAATTGTGTTGGATATTAAATTCTTTTTTTTATTATAGGTATCTAAGTTTTACTGCATCTCGGCAAAGAATAACAATTAGATTGTTAAAGTCAAATGTGTGTGACTAAAGATCAAATGCATCGCTGCGGCACACTTTTCTACAGTAGATATTATACACTACACTACTTTCTAGCAATATTCATTCGCATGCAACAGCTTGTGTATTCTCATGGCCGAAGAAAACGGTCATGATTTCTTACAGTACTTAATTTTTTTATTTGTGATTTCCAAACGTTTCATTTCTAATTGCTTTTTAATTGTCTCTTTTTAGATTTTTCCTTTGAGTATTATTTTTTAATGTTATTTTACCTTCTTTTAAAATTTCTCTATTAAAATCTTTTAATATGATTGCATTTCATGTGATTCATCTGATTTATCGATTCGCACAGAATTTTAAACTATTGCTACATGATATTGTATATTTATAATTTTTTCATTGACAGAACGAAGTGTATAAATTAAATTTTTGCTCAGTCACAAATTCCCCTTGTGAATGTCCTTCAGTGTATTGATTGAAGACGCCCTTCAGACAGAGGTCGTGTTTGGCGTGGACAGGGTACGGCGGATAAAAATAATGACACAAGTGCAACGCTTCGACCATTGTTGTACCTTTGCGCGGGCTGTCGACCCGCGCGACGCTCGCCTCGCCCTGTCGCGTCACACGCGGCTGTTTTTGTCGTGGACACGAAACGTGCCATTGTGCGGCGTTGGTCCTGTACCTCTGTATTAAATTTTTGGTTTCAATTACATCGGTCACGCGTTCGACTCCGACCTTGTTGGTGTCATTTGAGTTTTAAAGTTTTCAACGCTTCTGATCGTAAATATTATGTATAATTACCTTATCATAACTGAAATTTTTATATGCGGTCGTTCTTTCCTTTGTGACCATTATCGCTTTTTATTATCTGTGCAATGTATTAAGCAGTGATGAGGCAAAAATTTGTATATAAAATGTTTAAAGAAAATTATCTTCACATACATAATGCAAACCTTCAAACAATGTAGCAACTGGAATTTTTGTCTGATAATTATGTTTTCTGGTAGCGCTATCGTTACTATACCATTCCAATAAAGTTCGACGTGATGACAATGAAGTAGCAGATGGTATATATGCCATGAAACATTTGAATGGCATAAGAAAGCAACCAGAGTCGCGGGGAAGATCAGTGTTCATTAAGGTTTACCATACTTTCGTTACGATAGTAATTATATAGTTTTAATTGAGGGCGTATACTCTGCAGTGATGTAGGTACTTAACGCTCGTATTTATCGCATATTCATGAATCAAAATGCCGTCGACGACTACGATGGCAGTGAGCTAATTTATAGATTTTATTTTAAATGTCTCTAACAAAATTGTCTACTTGATGTTGTGGAAGAAAAGCGTAATGTTGTAATGGTTGATCACATAACTAAATATCATTGGTTACGTCGGGTTACGGCAACATTACAGTTTAGTGCGCGGGTTACGGCAGTTTTATGACTGCGGCACTTGCCGCACTCGGTAATGCCGCCGTCGGCAATTCTGCTCGGTCTTGTAGAATTGTTGTAATAAAATTCCGCCTTTGGTAATATTGAATGTGCTCAAGTTTAGATTGATTAATTTTAATATGCATTGAATATGATAATCATAAATCTGTTAAATGCTGCCGTAGCTATGATGATAGTTATTATCTGTTCTCTAAAGGCGTCTATGAATGTGTGACTTCATTTAATTGTCTTATGCATACTTCTATTGCGTTGCAGTGAAGCATCTTTCCGTGTACTATACATTACTTTGATATATTTAACAATACCTACCTAGATAGATTCATCATTCGATTTGTACTTGTTAATTGACAATGATATCATGTAAATAAGTCTTATTCATTTAGTTTCCTCATTTTGTCAACATTTTAATATTCCTTTCCCAGTACCGCGACAAACGCAATATTAGTAATAATACTATAAAATCGGAATACAGAATACGTCGCATTTATCGAACAATAGATACAATTGTAATAAATCGTCAAATTAACTTAAATATTTATGTATCTGTAAATTGTCCGGACGACATTGCTTTGTTTGTAGTTGACAATTAATACAAAACTATTGTATTAATAAGCGAGAAAATACGAATCGAATATAAAGTGAACATGACTGATGAAATTGTACTCTTATAAAACAACGTCCATCATCAGTACGTCGGCGCGTGGCGCGCGACCTCGCCGCGCCCGGCTGCTGGAGACGTCCCCGACGGTGTGGACACGGGCACAATGAAACCAGCGTTACGCGCCAATACCGTGAAATACGCAAGTGAAACAATATATGTTAGTGCGTAGCGCTACTGTTTGCACATGTGTATACCGATGGAACGTTGAGACGTTCCTTGAATATGTTGGCACTCGAAGGTTTTTCTTGCGTGTTTGTCAATTTAATATTGTATAAAATTCTTCCATTATTCACATTTCTTCGTGATCCTCTGAAGGCGAAGTAGCCACAGTGTCCCATTCATATCCAGTCGAATCTGCACTCACGTGAACATGAATCAAGGGCGGCATACGAACGAGCCGCGCTATATCTCCGCGTGATAAATAATGGTAATGATAAATCATGGTAAGGAACCAGCGAGACGGACGATATTATTTTTTCGATACGATCGACCGGCGATAGGTTTTTAGAAAGAAAAATAAATTGTACACATTTAAAGTACGGCGCACAGCACTGTACGTAAATCTGCACAGTTTATTTTTTAATGTGACTTTAGTTATCCGGCGAGCGTTTGGTTGCGCGCTCGATTGTAAAAAGTTATATTCTGCCCGTTGATATATCTACTATTTGTTATTGTTGAATTGATGATTGAAGAGAATAAATGTAGAAAATGAATATATATGAAAAATGATAATATTTTTTTACGAATTAAAATGTTATTTGTTTTTTATATCAGAAAAGCAATTCGAATTACATATACATTCATAAAGAGGCAATACCTAGTCTTATTTGAATTTACAAATGTAATACATACCGTTATAATGTATACCATTTGAATATTCGTAGTTTTTTATTATTTCGTCTTCCCTAGAAACTACATTTTATTAGCATAAAGATCAACATCTGAATACTTATATCATGCAAGATGATTTCGAAATATGACCCAATTTCGCTTACTAGTCCAATTAGCAATCATAAGAATTCATATACTTGAACTTCTCATTTTATGACCTCTAGTGCTAACCGCTCCAATGTTAATTTAATTTATCTTCTTATATCAATCATTGACACTTGTAAATACCTAATTAACATTCACGCATAATTTATTATGAAGATATGATCTGCAAATGTCATCGAATGCATTCCGTTGAATCTACATATTATATATAAAATTTGATTGATAGCTATTTATATGCATAAAAAGGGACAAAAATGAAATTCCGGAGTAATACTAATTTTAATTTAAGAAATATTATTGTTTTCATATTTTGAATATGAAAAAAAAAACAGTTTTTACGTTAACTGGATTAAGTTTCAGCGTAGCCACAAAGCGAACTGCGGCGCGCCGCCGGAGGTCGACGCTCGTCCGCTCTTTCCAATCCACTCTAAAAGCGGACGGGGTTAGTTTCCTTCAAGACTCGACGCGGGGTAGAAAGCCGGCTCGCTTCCGTTCGGAAGTTTCACCCGCGCTTTCACTAGCCTCCGAACACACGCCACCCGAGGCGCGCGCCTTAACAACTATCAGTATAATATTATATGTTTGACTGGATTACATCTCGTAAGCGGACTCCCAGAGGCGTGAAATGTGCTCATTTTATTTTATTACGGTAATTAAGGATACACTTTGGATCATGTTTATTAATACTGCACAATTCTCAAGGTGTGGGAATGGCAGATCGATATTTAAAGGTGATCCGCCACGACCATAAATATCGTATATGATTACAATAATGAGATCGTATGTTTAAAGAATATAGGTATTCCTAATGTCATTCGCACGACGACGCGCCTCGGTTCCACTTTCGTTCGCATCAAAACAATGAGCAATGTTCATTTGTCGCGAGCGCGAGCCACATTTTCTTTTAGCGGCGAGGACGAGTGACGGTCACAACAATATTTTAATTTAAAATGGCTTATCTGCTAAATGCAACGGTCGGTCGGGTCGACGCACCGCTGACAATCGTGCAAATTACTACGACTTGCAGGAGACGTGAATTATTGTTTTTATATGACATGTATCATCCTGCGATTACTCGCGTCAGACGGTATATTGAGCTATTATTAAGACTAACCGACTCAATAAAAACATGGCCGCCGTGGGTAGAGCGATAAGGTTGGTAAATTATAGCTTACATTCGGATGATGACGTTCCGTGCGCGCTGTTCGGCTTTGTAATTCTGACTTGTGGCGCCTTTTCAGTCCTTTCTCAATATTTCTGTTAAGTCACCTAATGAAGTATTCAGAAGGACTCGGTGAGAACTCGTCTCGTCCGGTCCGGTTCAACAAATTATCATCTCCATTGTAATCCCGATTATGTAGCAGTGACGGTTTTGTAACGTTTCTCGCATTTTTTCCCTTTTTATTATGCATTAGCAATTATTATGCTTTATATGCAGATTTTTCGCTTTATGTTACATTTTAGTCTTTATTATTACCTCCTTGAAAAATATAAGAATGACAATTTCATATTGGTTCCCATTTCGTCTCAATCGACTAACAACTTTCAGCTGAAACGGTCCTTATATTATACTTAAGCGTTTAAAGAGCAAGCTTCACCGTTTGTGAAAAAAATAATCAGACTCAATGTTAATGAATCCATGTAAACAAGTAAATCAAACAAGGAGAAAGAACGTACACGTAAATCAATACATTAGACCTGAGTTTTTATCAAAAGCCTATTATAAATTATTTGTACCGGGAACATAATATTAAAAGGGCGTTAAACACTTTTTTTGTGGCAGGTCTTTTTGTCGACGTTCAATTTTTTCTGGGCGATTCTTTTACTTACATACGAGTATTTATAGTGTTTTAGAAATTTTTGCCTTCCAATAAAATGTTGAAAATATTCAGTATTTTTTTTGTATAAATAAACGTTCCCTCTTTATATTTCGTCGTATTTATATGTTTATATTTCTTCTTATATTTCTTCTATATTTCTATATCTTTATATTACTTCTTCTTTATATTATTTATATTTCTTCGTATTTCTATGTTCCATATAAGATTTTTTTAATCAAACTATTGTTTCTATGTTCCATATATATTTCTATGTTCCATATAAGATTTTTTTAATCAAACCATGTCTACTAAAGTGAATTTTATGTAATCAACGCTTCCTAATATTCTTTCTATAAACCGTCTTGGCTTTGGCGTAGTAAAATTTGGTCGCAAGGTTTAGAATTAAATCATTATGTATATAAAGTTATAAATATTATTATTTAGTTTTCATTAAATTTTCAATTTTGCGATCGTGATTAACAATTACACAATTGATTCCTGTTCTATGTGTAGGTACCATAGACCATGTTCTGTGCTATATCGTTTGTTGCTCACCAAATTCCTATACATTTTATTAGAACCAGTTATGTTATCTGTTCATCTCTCAAATGTCCATAACATATGTTACATCTGTCTCTACTACTAAATTTTCTACCGCTAAAGCTAGTAAATTAAAACTTTTACGACCCTATACGTGCCGTGCTTACGTTAATTTCATTGGTTGAGACATGATTAGCAAAAGTTTTATTGTTTTGAAATGACCAGAGATGCGATATATGACACGAGATATGCTAATACGATATGTGACTAAGCAGAGCTCAGATGAGATCTTGTGGTGAAAATTAATGAAAATAAATTATACCGCACGTCTCCGAGAATTACTCCAAAACGTATTAACCGAAAATTATTACCTGTATAATATGTTGTATCTACAAAAATATTGATGATACGAAACTTATAAAATGTATCTGTAACTGTATCGAAATGTGATTTCTCCGTAACGAAAAAAAAGATTACCCATTTACAAAAAAGATTTAGAGTCGAATAAGAGATCTGTTGAGGGTCGAATTGATTGGTCTCGGGACAAAGGGCCTTTTAGATATAAAGTGTACATAAAAAGCCTTATATAATTCATGAATAGAAAGCCCTTCACGACTTTATTCATCTATAGAAAAACGATGTCCATTAGCATCAGGCACTTGTGCTATCCATTCATAGGCGAATACCATTTTATTACCGAATCTATGTCTATGTTCAAGTTAACATGATGTGTATTGAATTCATTTGGACATTAATTCAGAACAAGTCCTTGTATTCACAATATATCTAGGTACTGAATACAATCAAGTGTTCCATATGAAATTACCTTATAATCCTCGCGGTTATAAAGCAATCTTCTAAAATTTGCATTTCGCTACTGACACCTTAAAATGTTCTCGTTATGTTAAACGAGTTTTAATAGCAACCCGATGTCGCTCGATAGATGATTTCTCAGAAACCGGCTCGTCGAGACCTTTTAGAGAATCAGAAGTCAATATCCTGTCACTGTGTTCGTTATTTGAGTGACAAGATGATTGGACGTATGTATTATTAATAATTGCTTTATTAAAGATGTCGTGTAGAAAATAGGTTAGAGCAGTCAACAATGATGAATGGAGCGGCGAAGAAGAACGTTTTCGATTTCGTTCCGGATCAACTAGCTGACTTTCATATTTATATTGGCAAGGATGATACAGTTGTTGGCATTTTTGAATTGGTGATATTTTGAATTTTATCATTTAATCTCTATATGGAAATTAGTAGCCACATAAATTTTGAATACAAAGAAATCTAAAATAAGCAAAAGTCGACATTGAATTACTCAATTTTGGTTAATATAATCTGATCGTAAACATTTTTTTTCATGACTGATAGTGTTTACTTTAAGATACGATACATATTTGTCGTAGTAATTTTTAACGCATAGAATAGAATCGAGCTCTCCTGCGATTTCATCATTTTCACCGAGCGGTGATACCTGGCGATGAAGTTGTTAAGAACTGCAAGAGAAAGCCGAGTGTAGCGTTTCTCGATGTTCTTGCACCGCCGCTGCATGGATCGAGCGACGCGCTTCAGCGATATCTTGGAATATTTTTATTAGAAATTGTTTTCAATTTCATATCTTTAACATTATGAAGTCCGTCAATTTACGACTGAAGCCTCATTGCTGATTCATTAAATGCTCTTTATATGAACTCTTATAAAGATCAGCCATAATTTAGTATTACTTCAAAACTATTATTCTCTTCCGATAGTTGAGGTGTATTTTGTGATGTAAGATTTCATTGTAATTTAATGTGATATTGTAATTGCATTGCTTTAGCGTCACTTCCTGCGCCTCTGATTTTCACACCGTGCCCAGTTACCATACTGGTAACCAGCTGCACGAGTCGCGCCCGCTGGTAAGAGAGCGCTGAGAAAGTTGCCCCGCTACTGTACCGCGGGATCTCTAAATGAGAAAACAATTGACGGGCTCACATCAATTATCGATGGCCACGATCGCCCGCCGACCTTCTGTAGTACAGTTGCAGTAGTTTTATGGGCCTGTCACATGATGCTACCGTGGAATCGTTAGTGATGAAGCTTGTATGGACCTGCGATTTTCACGAAGTACTTGTGAATTCCTTACTCATTATGCAGCCATTGTCACTTCCTGTACAAAAGTAATATGTAATTGTTAGACTGTCATTCATGCTTTCTATATAATGACAAAAATTTAAATCCTAGTAGGTACTTGTTCTTTTGGTATATGAACGCTTTCTATATTATGGTCTTTTTATATTATGACAAAAATGTAAAACTTAGTACTTCTTGTTTTGGTACATGTACGCGTATGTTTTTTGTGTCTATGTGAAAATATGCAAGTGATGTATTTAAATGTAATGGATATACATTTTATAGCTTTATTTTGCCTATGGCACATTCCCATCATCATCTGACTAGTAGAGAATATCACCAAGTATTAAATCAACCTTTTGCCACCTAACTATAAATAAATAATCAAGAGTAATAAATAAATAAAATGCAGGAAGTTTTTTTTTTATCATGCGCTTTTATAATCCCCAACGGACCTTTTTATGTTTATATTCGTTGCTATCTAATATTAAGCTGATTGGAAACTTCGAACAGATATAATTATTCTGAATATTGTTCGACAGTTTCTATTGAAACAAAAGAAAATAGTGCTTTCACTTCGCATGGCCTGTTTTAAATTATCTCCGTGATCAGTGTTCTATAACCAGCTACCGCTGACATTCTCCCCTGATCTGCCAGCGCACGTACATAGGTCAACTACATATATAATACTACTCACTGAATCTAATGTATATTTAGCCTCATAAACAACTTATCTAGACAAGGGTGTGACGATAGTCGCGGTCCATTTCACAGTTGTAAACAATCCCGACGGATAATAGAACTGGTCCCCGGCGACGGCGGAACTTTTATGCGTACCGTGGCGCGACGTGTATGAATAAATTAATACATTTTTGGCGTGCTAACATGTAGCGACGCCAATGGTGTGCGACACGGAAATATACCAGTCGCTCCTAACTATTAATCGACGCCACGTACCTCCGTTGCTCTGCTTCACGTAACACACGATTTCCACGTGATTCCTTTGAATTCAGCACTTTATATTTCCCTCGCAATTTTTTCGTTCTTGTTTTCTCAATCCCAATTTGATTGTGTATCACGAAGTTTCTCTAAAGTGTTCGATTGATGTTAATCGACGCTCAAAGATTATGATACGTTTAAAATGCGTCAATTGCGTCTTTTAGTAGGGATATTGTAGGCGGCTCTACGCAATTGTGTAGAATACGTGCCTTAATTGAATTGCCTTGGGCGCGGCGCGGTCGACCTAAAAAAGGTTACTCGTTATTTATGTCAAATTTACATAGATTACGTGATTCCTTTGAAACTGTTCCAATGTATGAATTCAATCCAATCACTAATTGCAAGTTTGATATGCATCGATGGATGAATATGTTCATTATGCACTGTTTTATTATTTCACTGTTCCGCACTGTCTCATATTAAAAATAGAAGTATTATTATCATAGCTTATTTCACTCAGAATTAGTATGTGTTTTAAAACTATGGATTGTGAAATGTATGGTTCGAATTTAAGAATTGGCGGTACGGTTTAAATGCGAATAGCAATGCATAAAATGCATACAATGATAGATGACTAGCTCAATAACATTATTTGTATAGTTACATAGACGGGTGTTTATCGGACACATTAAGGTTGACACGAGATGTACGTACCTACCGTTTTATACCGTTAACAATATGTTTAACGCGAAAACTGCCGTGACACGAATTTGTCAAAATGTTTCACCGACACTATATCGTCCTGTCGTGACAGTTGGGATAATAAAAGGCGGTCGGTTTCGCTATATAACAAAAAATAGTCGGCATAATAAAAGATAGCCGGTCAAATGAACCATTCCGGCAAACCGTAATACACAGCGATTTCGTGATGGAATTGGCCTGGAGATTCAAGAGTTGTGATAAAAGAATTCGCTTCCATCTGCCTATCTTAAATGGTGCATTGTCTATTTATATGGTAGATTTTCTTTATAAACAGTGGATTCTCTACTTAAAAAGTGGATTTACTATTTAAGAAGTGGACTGTTTGTTTATTTAGACTGCGGATTATCTATTTACACAGTGGATTGTCTCTTTAGACGGTGGGTTGCCAATCCAGATAGTGGATTCTCTGTTTTGACTGTGGATTGTCTATTTAGACAGTGGATTATCTGTGTAGACGACGGTGGATTGTCCATAAATTGTTCGCGCATATCACACCGTTCAAGCCGACCGCTCTATTGATCTGTATCTTTATTGCGTGTTCGCCGTCGAGCGTCGCCGTGCACTGTTTACGCCGAGATCGCATTTCTATCGCGTTCGACTTGTTCTCGTTCATTATCTTATCCTAACTAACTGGCATTACAGCGGTTCAACTTTTCATCGCGTCTTTTTTTTTTTGTTTGTTCACAACTCCACTCGCCGCCGTCGCATGTCGCGTCTGTTATGGATTCATTGACAATGTTGTTTCACTTAGCATTCGTCGCCATTCTCGACGTTCCAACGTTCTGTTTTATTTTGTCACTAGATTTCCGCTCACGTTTTTATCTCTTTCGCGTGAGATTGTTGGCTACTATTATAGCCTTCTCAGATATCAAATGAGAATGGATGGTGATAATTTGTTGTTGTATCATTTGTTGTGCGATCTGTATATATATTTAATATATATGATATTAAATTTATTTGTGGTATTAATTTAAACATTCCATTAACTCCTCTAAATTCATACTAGACTATCGTGTTCATTCGGTATTCAGTTAAAACTAAAACATAAACATTTTACAAGTCCGTCAGCCGTTTTTACTTTCTACAAGATCGGTAACTTTACATTCACCTTAAACAGTCGTGACTCGTGTCCGTGAACATATCTGCCGATGCGACGGCGCAATTAACACCGCATCGTCAGCCTTCGACGTTTCGCTGACCACATTTGGTGAGTGGCCACGAAAGGTCACATAACAAACACTTTCTTTTTCGTGTTCAATCGAAAGTGTAAAATTGACATTTAGCGAGTGTACCGACTTGCTGTCTGTTGAACGCTCTGGAAACAGTATTGTTAAACTGTCATAGGTACATATATGTTGGTACTTAGTCGTCAAATTTTTCTTTTTTATTCCTTTGTTAAATGTTCCATTTCTATATTTGAACTCTTCGTTTTATGCATTGCAATTCCCACCATCACCAATTCTATTGACAATATTAGACTGTTATTAGTAATGTTTATTTATATACTTACAACAAAGTAGGTAATGAAACAAAGTGTTTGCTTTCGGTTACTAAGTTCCACGTTTATTTATTTAATTGAACACCAACATACTCGTAATGTACGCTAATATAACACAAAAGATAAAGACTTAGTCAATAAAATAATAGGTGTA
>DWEI01000011.1:0-40975 GCA_018245875.1 Mysoria ambigua | reverse complement strand
AATTAAAAGCGAATCCTAACTAGAGGTTTCATGTACAGATACTGATGCTATATGCATGAACGACTGAAGTAATTAGTACTCGTAAAGCATGTTAGTGATGGAAACTATTATTACGTACGAAACTAGAAGGATGTGCACAGCGTGTGGAAGTTCGTATGTCTCTAATTAATCATATCCTAAATACTGGATGTAGTTACTGATGTAATACCTACTTGATGGAGAACAAAAAAAGTTGAAAAGACGATGTGGTATATGAAAATTTATGAAATCAACGATTTTTGTAACGTTCTGAAACGTACGCTATACATGCCAATACGCGTATTATTTACTGTTTACATAACTGTCAAACTTTGTAACTTGTCGCGATTAGGTCTGTAGGATGTCTATTGTTAGTGTAAATAATTTCATTAAATATTAATTTTTAACAAGATTATTATTATTTATATAATCTGGTAACAGGATAATATTGAAAAAGCTGTTAGTAATATTATTAAAATTGGCACATGTTAGTATATATGAGTAATTCAGTCAGTAAGCTCAGAAATGAAATTAATAGATTGACTACCCGTACAATAGATTTTAATTATTTGGTTCGGTTTTCGTTTTTGTTCTCCAGCAACGGGAAACTAGATACGTATTCAATTAGCGTTGGTCTTTATTCCTGTCTGACTATCGTACTGGATACGTCTGTCGATTATTCATTTATCAACTTATGTTAACTTTCAATAAGTACCTATTTGTACATTACATTTGTATTAATATTATATGAAAAGAATATGAAAACATTTGTATTAATATTATACGAAAAGAATGTCTATGACGTCATGTTCGAGTAATAATGCATAAATGTCAGATGTATTTCTAGAAATAACTCATTAACCTTTTAGGGGTGCGGCCGTTAACTGTTTCCATCATGGGTTAGGATCGGATATAATAGGAACTAATAACAATATCCCAAAAATATACTTAATTAAAGCATTTTATCATTAACATGTATTGAAAATCACATGCGATTTGTTGATAAATTATAATATCTAAGTAAATATATTAAAAACTGAATCATTTTATTTGTACCTATGTAGATGATTTGAATTTAATAACAGCTACATTTTAGGGTTTATTATTGCTGTTTTGATCACTGGATATTGAACATTTCTTTCACTGTACGAGGCTATCTCGAAGGAGATTCTTTAATATATTTTATAATATATAACTTTCGATACGTAAAACATTTTGATACGGGCACCTATACAGTTATTAAGCCCATACTGCTGAAAAATATTTTTATTGTTATAGATAATAACGGCAATGAAATGTACCGAGACGAAAAATTGATAATTTTACATACATTGCAAAGTACATTGGTATACCTACATGTACCTACATTGGAAAAGTGTCGCGTAAAAAATTCCCGCGCAGACATTCGCAGATGGAACGTAACAGATGAAATAGTATCAGTCGATATATATCACATTGATAAATCCCATTTAACGCCACTTCCATTGCAATAGAACGAAGTGAAAATAAAACGGCAAATTAGAGCGGGTAATGTGATTTGTAAACGCCTGGCATTTTGCTAAAGCCTGCAGCGATGACTTTAATCGTATGAAGATGTAGCAAAGGAGAGAGGGAGGTTTACGGATAATATTAAATAGTGTGAGATATTTTCTGAACGCTGTAATATTTCTTCTGGGCTTCTAAGCGCCATGGAATGAAGTGGGGATCTTGAGGGTATATGTAAAAAGACCTGACCTTCAAAGCAGGCAATAGCATTGGTAACTCTGATGTGTCAAATCACCATAAATGACAGCGAGCCCATAACACGCAGATGATAGCGAAGCTCGTATTTCGCTCCCGAGTGTCAAGGTAAGCGGTAACAATTTCACCATCCGCCTTAAGAGATCTTGGCTTCTAAATGCAAAGGCTTGTGAAATTGCCCTACTTGACTAGCAGCTGTGGCCTAAACTACTTTCATTGAAAAAAGAGACAAGATCCAAGAACCGAACAACAAAAGAGTTAATGTTGAAGACGATACATAAAGTTATGTATATGTAATTATTATATACGCTTAAGTACGTACAATATATCCGGTTATAATCTTGCTAAGCCCTGACATACCTGCTTATACACATACAAGGCCGTGTTAAACAATAGGACCAACTTGTGATAATAGTATAAAATTGATACGAACAACTAAGTCGGTCTGTGGAATAGTAGTGGAGTAAACACAAACAGATTTAAGATCAAAATAAGTAAAGAAAAATCTTTTTACGAATATAATAAAATCCGTTTAAGTACTTGTCTATGTTCTAAGAAGTCTCTACTCTGTAAACACTCACTAAGGGTGTATTCAATTTGGGTTCTAAAAGGTCTGTAGTATCCTAAAAGGTTTTTTATAAAAATATCGCGATATGTATACACCTATCGTAGGACAAAGGGCAAATGAATTGGAGACTTTAAGTGGCAAGAAATAGCTAATGCCCAGCGAAAATGGAAGTTATAGAAAATATGAATATTATTTGAAAAAAATATAGTGAAAGAACTGAATAGAAATGAAAATCTATATAAGAGTTTCAATAAAACAAGCATGTTAAGTAAAGGAAATAGTTGTTTATTATTTAGTCTTTTTATTTACTCTAACCACAGCTCATGAGGAGAAGCCTATGTTCAGCAATAGACTGTAATAGATTGACAACGATGAATGATCACAATGAACTTGAATGACTAATAACCCGGTATCTCTCCAGGTTATAGTATACATTTAAGCCCCCCTCCCACCCCGCGCCACTCTTCCGATACAAAAACGGAAACACGGGACCTAAACGTAAATACTAGGAAGAAACCACGAAATAATTATTAATACTGCATCGTTGTCGCTTTGGTTACAAACGCGACTGCCGGTCGGGTAGTCTAGTCAAGGTTCTAATGACGGGTCAGGCACTGCTGAACTTTTGTAATTTTCTAATTGTAAAGTTTCTAATTCTAGCTCGGATTGCGGAAATTTGTCCGGTGTATGTTAATAGCCTCACCATGTAACTGAAACGTGAGAGTGTACTATGGATACTCTTCTGCCGGCGTCATCAGGGATTACAGGCGTGCTGTTACGAATATTCATAAAAATAATAATCATTTATAAAATCACATTATTATCTACTGGTATTTATAATAGTAATATTTTTATGTCCCGGCTTCTTTTCGCTTTTATTTTGTTACTTTCTTTTTGGTTCAATGTAACACGCGAACATGGCAGTTAATTATGGCATCGTCCATTTTGTGGTTTTTTGCCCAACAATAAAAGGTAACGGCGGCGATAAGGTTCGAAAACAAAGACGTTGCTGGACTGTTTGAAATGTCTCGGTTACAAGTAAACAAGCAAAATATTAAATTTCACAAAAACTTTTGCATCATTTCCAACTAATAATTAAATCGTTATTGTCTCCTTAATACTGCTATAACTAAATACAAGTTTATACACAAGGAAATTGTCAAATAGCTAACGAGTTCACGATTTACTACACTTTTAGTTTGTTACCTGTTAAAAAGGGAAAATTTTACGTCTACCAGCAAACTACTATAACAGACTCGGGATTAATTGACTTGAATTGCTAAATGAAGAATACCATGTGAAAACAGCTGAGGGTTTGAAACTGACATCACAAAACTTTCCTAAAAGCCAATTTTTACATGAAAACTTGAAGTCTAGAATCAAAGCGCAGTAGCTGATTGAACATGTGGAATCCGAACGCGGAGAACCGGCCGATGGAAAAGCGAGTGGTAGTAGGTAGGGTGCGGCCGACTTGGGCTCGGAACATGCCTGATGCTAGAGATGACGATGATAAGAGCGAACCGGACGTCGGCGTCATGCCGCACAGCGAGCCACCATCTCCCACGGAGCCTTGGGAACAGCACGGCAATCGGGACGACAAATATGATGTGTTCGGGAAAGTTAGTATGCTTCTTTATTAATTTTTATTGTATCTAATATCATTTTATATACTTTATGTCGATAAATTTAAGTTACAGTAGGTACCTACCTACATTGTATTTAATTAAAGTAATTAGGTATTTTTCGTGCTAATTAAGTAGTTACTTCCTCGTGCATAGGTACTTTACAAATTATTACATACCAGCGATACTACCTTAATATCTATTACTCATTAGGTATTTGTCGTATGACGTAATTGTTTTATAAATTTCCAGGTCATGCTTCTCGGCGACAGCGGCGTTGGGAAGACGTGCATGCTCGTACGCTTCCGGGACGGCACTTTCCTCTCGGGAAACTATATATCCACTGTGGGAATCGATTTCCGGGTATACTTACACTAAATAAAATATTTATGGTTTTTTTACAGCGAACTATCTTTTTCATATGTTAATTTCATTCGGATGTTGTGTAAAATATGTTAGCTATGAATACACTATACTACCTACATAGGTACAGACTGTTTGAATAAAATAAAAACTTTAAGCGTTTAATAACGATTAAATAAAAACTTTTAAGCCACTTAATCTTGCACATTACCACAGTACACTGGGCTGACCGCAAGGAAGTAATAAAATTGAAAAAGCAAAAAGGCACAATTAGCTAATGGTCGCCAGGGGTTCCAAGTTCAAACGAACCAGTCACGGGCGCACAGTGTTCGCTCGCCGCTCCGTCATTGGTGTCGAAGTTTGGCGCGCTTTCTTCGTTCCCGCCCCCCATACGTCAGTTGTGATTGAATCCTTGAGTGAATGAGTGATTTATTGCTCCATCCATTGAAGGTTTTTGTGATTTTTTGTCCAGTTTTTACGAGTTGATTTATGGCGCCCTTTGGCGTTTATTACGATTGTGCAGATAAGCTTAATTGGCTTTCTTAAATAAATTGTACTTCATGACTGTTGGTACATTTTTAATTACAAGCTTATTCTAAATTACTCTGTAGGTAGTTACCTACATAGGTATATTACGAAAGACATCATAGACGCTATTTGGTAATAGACGTTATTAATTATTATAAATTATTCATTTTTATTAAAATGGAATTCAATTGTTGAGCTAAACCGCCAATCAAATTTTGAATAAGGTATTAATAAATACCGTGTTAATAATGATTCACTGGTCTGCAGATAATAATTGTTAACCTTAAACAATTGTTTTAAGTTTAGATTAGATATTAGACTTGTTCACTTACATTCTTATTGTAATTTTTATAAGTGTTGCTTTGTTGTAAATAGCACAGCGTCGTGGTTCAACGACACTTTATTTTTATAACTTGCATTAAAATTCACTCAATTTTCACACACTACAATACTACTAACGCCATCTGTTTGCAGAACAAGGTTGTTACAGTGGATGGAATTAAAGTGAAGCTTCAGATTTGGGACACCGCTGGCCAGGAGCGCTTTCGTAGCGTCACCCACGCTTATTACCGGGACGCGCATGGTAATATACTCTATCATATTATTTATTTCTACCTTGGTGTGCGTGGTGTGCTCAATACGATGTGAGAATTGATAAGGTTATTTATGTATACTATAAATGTTTGGCAGTTCGCTAGACTTTGTATAAAATAAACTGCAATTTTGAAGTATTTACACTGTAATTAACTGTTTATGTAAAATTCTTAAACTAATAGGACATATTTAAGCTTCAGAGTTAACCCATTAGCGACATCTCTGGACATGTATTGAAGGTACTAATATTTTTTTTTATTTAATTGTTACAGAAATAGCATATTACAATACCAGTTTTAGAGAAATATTAGGGCTTAAAAATCATTATTTATGTCATAAATGCTGTTTCCATTGCTAAAAATTCTATGACTATAGTTATATAGTTCCTACGAACAGTTTATAGTAGCGCCATCTATGATAATTGGGGAAACTACGTTATCTGTGAATATAAGTCACAAGTTTATTCTGTTTACGATAAGAAAAAATAAACAATCTAGTTTACTTTACAATTTGAAATTAAATTTTATCGCTAATTATCAAAGTATTATACTTTTATTGAGTTGATCCAGACAACCGTCGCCGCGAGCCGGTTGCGTCGGCCTCGACCCTTATCCTTGAAACCGAACGCATTTAACCGGACCACATGTGCGGGGGACACGAGCATACTGGCGACAGGGCAACTGGCGCGATGACGTCACCAGTAGATACGTGCATGCCGTGCGCCAGTGAAGAGCGCGAGTGTTAAGCTGGACACGAGGTTGCGGCGCATTCGCTGACAAATTTGGCAATTATTATATGAACTAATTACACAATTGAGGTCACTTGACTTAAATAAAGAGAAACTACTTTTACAAATACAACCGCTAAATTCAGATTTTTCTACTTTAAAAATACTCAGATTTTGTTCAGTTTTTGTACCTATTATACATTTATTCTTCGAATGAACAAAAAGGAATGATGTACGATTTATCTATACTTGTATCAAGACCTCCGACTTTTTGGACTTTTTCAATATGTTTGTTAATGATGACAAACAAATTCAAATAGTGAAATTTAATTGGACATTACTACATTCATATATGGTAGTTACACAAACGTAGTTGGACTTCATCGATATTTAGCAAATAAAATTTGAATTCCTACGCGGTTATAAAAATACTACTCAGTAACAACTTGCGAATGTTTTTCAAAATAATTGAATGCTTTAAAAAGAAAAACAGCTAATATCATTTAGCTTAATAAATTTAAGCAATAATGAAATTTTAATCGCCACCAGATTATTAATATCAAAAGGTGAGGATACTTTGTGAGCCTCAGCATTTACCATTATGTTTTCTGAGATATGTATGAAGTCTCCCAATCCGCAATTGACTAGCGCGACAAAATGATTTAACCCATCTCATTTTGACAGATGATGATGATGAGGTTGATGATTAAATGACAAAGTAAAGTTTGTTATTCGTTTCTACAAGTTCCATTCTTCATTCTATTGATGAAATTATGATTTCATTTGTTCTATTTCTTTCTTACTTTTGTATTTCTTCATGGAAAAAAACAGACGTGGTGTTATGTTTCTGCTTAAAATATTATGCAAATGATATAATTCGCCTTTTTTCGCATTCTTCTCTTGTCAGGCTTATAAGTACTGTACGGGGGTGCGACGGCGCCACGGCTCTGAGCTCTGCGGGAGGGTTGATCTAATGCCAATTAGGTATTATTGTGTGGGATCGCCGCGTACGATGGCGTTACTAAGCAATTTCGCTGTATCAGTGTCTATCAACTGACTGCCTCGTTGGTCGTGTTGATTGCAGGTGCGACTGCCGATCAGGAGGTCTCGGTTTGATTCCCGGGTCGAACACTACAAAATTTTCTAATTTAGAATTTCTAGTAGTGGTTCAGTGTCTGGATATGTGCCCGATGCATGGCAATAGGCTCACCACCTATTACATAGTGGGATGTAAACATAACTGGTGAATCGTGGGAATATTCTGCATTCCTCTGCCTACCCCTTCGGGGATTACAGGCGTGATATTACGTTGTTTCTATTTCTATGCCGTCCCCGATCAGAAGGAATAGAAAAATATTTAAACAATTCCCGACAATAAGTACCTACATCCAAGCGATGTCGGAACGAAGTGTTAGTCGTTTATGGTTTCGTCGATTTAATGAGCACTCCCGACGGGCTGCGCACTCGCCTGAGAAGGAAAACCAACTGTCCATTGATTTTCCTCAACGGACACTAACAGAGATGATGATTGGATATAATGATGTAAATTAGCTCTAATAATATCGAACTCAGTAGCTTGATATTTGTGTATAATATTTTAATGTAGGGCAATAGGCTTATCATCTGTTTCACGTTGGGACGTATCTAACCGTAACCGGTGGAACGTGGGTGCGCACTACATACTTCAGCCTACTTCTTGGGGGATCACAGGCGTGATGTTACTTCTTTTTCATAACCAGCATAGTGCGAGAAAGTTTACGTAATAAAATAATTCAAATATATAACTGCCGCGTTGTTGAAGTAGTTTCAAGCGCGACTGTTCATCAATAGGTTCTGGGTTCGATTCCCGGGTCGGATGCTGTTCAATTTTTCTATTGGTCCAGATTTGTGCCCGGCGTATGGCAACAGGCTCACCCACTGCCGTATAACATCACCTACAAGTGCAACGCGGACGTGTGCTGCATTTCTCTGCCTGCCTCGATTATAGTTTGGATCTTGTAACACTCATTTGTTTTCCAGCGCTGCTTCTGTTGTACGACGTGACCAACAAAACGAGCTTCGACAACATCCGCGCGTGGCTCGGTGAGATCCGTGAATACGCTCAGGACGACGTGGTCATCATGCTCCTAGGTAAACGTGCCACGTAACACAACACACTTTGTCACATAAAACATAGGTATAATGGATAAATAGAGTTGAACAAGAACCGTTGTAGTTATAGCAATATACTTAGCTGTACTACATATAATGGTCCACGTGGAAGGGCGCGGTATGTGTCACAATGACGCGTGTTAGCCGAAAATGTATTATTATTATTAGTAAACTATCGTAATTATGTTGCCGGTTACATAGTCCATATATAGTGACGTGAGTCGTATAATATGGCCTACATTTTTTCCCAAACACACTTGCATTTATTTCAAAAAAAAAATAGTGTAATAAAGTTGCTCAAATAAATAAACATTCAAAAGTCCCAACTGTACAAGTGAATAGATTTAAAGGTCATTTCTAATTTTTCTATGTAAATCAAATATATTTTACTAACTCTGAATAACGTTTAACGTTTAATCTTATAAGAAAAATGTATAAATCGTCAACACCGTGCGGAGCAGTCGCTGCGGCGACTGAGTTATTGTAACTACCTAGCACCAGGCCATAAGAGAATCAGTGGAACGTGTCTCGCCTTCTTCGTACGAAGTGCGCATACCTCATTCTGGCTTGTTTACTTTACTGCTGGGTCCACTCTACTTTCTAGTAGAATGCCATCGCGTCCGTAACATCGTCGATTTCCTATATTATCGTCATTTGGTCTCACACTGTTTGTTATATTGAGTGTTAGAATATCAATGAATAATTTAAAATAGGTTTGTAGAACAACATCGTAAGGGAAGATTCTATAAAGAGGATTAGGTTGCGAGTGTGCGTCTCTTCTCATACAAATATATGCGATCCCGTCCTTATCGCGAGCACGATGTAATCGTAGTACGCACGTACATAACTAGGGCGCCGTTTCTAGGAAACAAGTCGGACAGCGGACTCGAGCGGGCGGTGAGGCGGGAGGAGGGGCAGCGCTTGGCCCGCGAGTACCAAGTGGCGTTCATGGAGACCTCGGCGAAAACCGGGCTGAATGTGGAGGCCGCGTTCGCCCACGTCGCCCGCTCCCTCGTCGCGAAGGCGAACCCCGTGGACACGTCGAGGCTGGCCGTGCGCGCGCAGCCGTCCCAGGAGCACAGGTCCTCGTGTCCCCCTTGCTCGTAGATTTATACAGTCGCGAAACCACAGCGCCACACCGGACGGAACACTAAAGAAATAACTCACCGATAATTTCGCGAGACCGCCGAATTCGTAATTTCGTTGTTGGTTTTGGGCACGACTATCGAAACTAAAAGAGCTCATGGTTGCCCAATACAATCTGAAATGTTCATAACATTAATTCGTTTAAAATTGTAATGTGTACTCGATTAATGCCTAAGCGTTTTTTTTTATCGTTGATAAATGACAAATCGATTTCGCTCATATCAAAATCGATTTTGATTGTCATAATAAAATATCTTTAAAAAAAGCTGTTACTTGTCAATAATAATATTGTCATTCTTGTATTCACATATTAGGCAGTATTACCTGTATAAAGTTACCATTAGGGTGAATTTTCAAATCGTTACACGTAATATTGATGCATGTAAATTAAGCTCATTGTAAACAACACTTAGGTACATCTACGGCGTCTATGTTGGAGAATTTTTTAAAGCGCAAACATTAATATATTTTTGTCCTCCCGCTTTTTTTTAATTAAAATTCACTGACGTTATTTAATTTTAAGTGATATTTTTATATTTACCTAATAAAATGCCTGCGGTTTTTTGCACTCCCGTGTGTTTTAAGTGCGAAAATTGTAAAATGTACATTTATAATTTCGATGGTATATAGTCTGTTATAATGTAAAAGCGGACCAAATTTTATTGAGTATTATTGTATTGCTATTTACCCTTGGAGTAGGTACCTAACTGTCATTGGAAATTTACCATTAAGGTAACAATATCATTACCTTAAGGGTAAAACTCCCAACTGTTGACTTTTTAACGCTGCCTAATAATTCGTAATCGTAGCTCATTGTACTTACCCTACGCATTTTGATATCAGTTTTTAGGTTACGAGTTAAATTTTACTTTGTTCTTATATATATAATGAAATAATAAATGTAATATAATGTTATGGCACAATATGATTCGATGAAAAAAAATTGCTGATAACGAGCACAGCATTAGTATAACTAACGTCTCGTAAAAAAAAATTAGATTTAAGCAACTAAATCCTTTGTATTTTTTATATTAATATTTCTTTTATGCCTTTTTGTTTAAACTCTAATTTTTGTTCAAATAAATAAAACGATTTTTGTTTTCATATTCCTTCCAAGTTATAAACTTTCTTGATTTGACATGCATTTTAGAAAATAAGCACCTCGACCTATCCGTAGAATAAAGTTACTTCTGCATAATCGTTAGTTTACAAGAAAGCGATTTAAAAGTTATCAAGCACATAAATCAGCATTTTAATTTTTCCTAATTGTTCTAGAGGATTGATTCTTTTCCTAAACATGTAAAATACAAGCTTATAGGTCAGCTTAGATTGATAACTACATTAAAAACGGTATGGTTTTATTATCATATATAACTTTGTTCTACGGATAGGTCGACCTATTGAATGCTTTGTCAAATGCAATTGATGTAGGTATACTTATTTTCACAATCCGTTACAATGTAATATATAATTTAATATTGTAATACCGTAAATGTATTAACGTTTTACTTCACGGTAATCAAGTTTAAAGATATAAAAGAAACATCAATAGTAATATTTATCGTTAGGGGTCGTATCTACTAATAATTATGTTACATAAATAGGTGTTAAATCTTAAAGTTTTCTGGTTTATATCGCTTCAAATTAGCGCAAAATGTATGTCCTGTGATATTTTCGTGTTTCATACAAAAGTATATTATTATTGTTCAATATGTATTGTAATAATTTGTATTTGAATACTTTGTATGGGTACTTAATAATAAAAAAAATATATTAATGAATCATAAAGTTATAGTACGAAGGACAAAACGTACGTATTTTTGGGATAATTTTATTTTATGAAGACGTGTAAAGCGCTTTTTTTTAAAGGAACATGTTTATATATTCATCAGATTGTGTTAACAAAAATCATTACGAAATCTATTTGTTCTTATTTTTCAAGAACACTTCATTTATGAATCAATGCTGTTACGTAGCTCGATTGTTTTGAAATTAAGTGGGTGTTATTGTGTCAACAATTAAGTCGTAACTCATCTCACAGACTTCAGCAGCCATTTTAAGAAATAGTTGATAGTAATGTATAATCCTAGAAGATCTAATGTTTGTATAAACATCCGATGTTATATATTTTTTTTATATGTAAGTAATTGTCGTGTGCCACTGAATGTTGCTTGTGCAAAATATAAATAAACGTATTATGAACTAATTTGTTGTTATTTTTTTATAATTCAATAAACTCGACCTGTTAGAGGCTGTTAGGTAATAATTACTATTAGTACATTGCAACCTAATAGATACATATAACGACTCTTAATATTGTTATTTCCTCAATTTAATAAATTTTTCGAAATCCCGTAAAAGCTTGCAAAGTATACCTTTACATTACGATTATTAACCGCCTCGTTGGTCGCGTTGGTTGAAAGAGCGACTGCCGATCGGGAGGTCCCAGGTTCGATTCCCGGGATGAACGCTACAAAATTTTCTAATTTAGATGTTATAATAGTTGTTCGGAATCTGGATATGTGCGCGATGCATGGCAATAGGCACCCCACCTATTACATAGTGGGACGTAAACGTAACTGGTGAATCGTGGGAATGTTCTGCATTCCTCCTCTTCATATCTCTTCGCCGATTACAGCCGTGATGTTGCGTTTACGTTTTTACATTACGAATACATTTATCAACAAACTTAATAACGAATGTTCAATCATTATATAATCAGAAAGTATTGTTTACCTCTGTTTAACGGTTTTCGGTAATTTAACGTAACGTAACGAATACGTAAAGAAATTTTATCAGTTTACACTCAATCTCGCTGTAGGTAATTGTCACTCTACAGGTTCAGGCATGTCAAATTTTTCATATCACAAAAATAGGGTGTTTTTTCGTTAATATGTGTTTCCATTTATTAGTGAAAATTGTTCGCTATAACAGGTTAAGCAGATGAGTATATACCTACCTAAAGTTGAAATAAACAAACATTTCTTTTTAGCTTTTCAAAACGAATTGTGATTAAACTAACCTATGTATAATGAACCTTATTGTAACAAATTACTTGGTATAGCGAAATTTCTAATTCCCTTCAGTTTCGTTATATTGAGGTTGCACTGTACCACGTACTGACTTATTAATTATTATTATTTTATTAAGTTATTTACAGATCGGTGGTCCAGTTGTTAATGAAGCTGAATACTGCTCACGGGGTCGTGAGTGCATTTTTCATGTGGGCCGAATATTACTTAGAAAAAAGATTTTATTCTGTCTGGATGTAAATTAGATTATTTATATAATACATTTTTAAGTATATATAAATATTCTTCATAAGCATTTGGTTATTATAACACAGGTAGCCATTTGTGAAATTGACTCAATATAAAAAACAACAAAAGTCTTAAAATAGCATTTTAAAATAAATTGAACCGTAATAAATAATACCTACTATACATAAATGAAAAGGTATTTTTAATTAGAGTACAAAAATTACAATTGTTAAATAAAATTACAATGAAGAATTTAACTTCATAATCCTGGAATAATCATAATAATAATCGTTTGATTGCAATATTGCAAACAAAATTTTGAATAATTACCTATTGTCATTCATCTTCACTTCATTCAACATTAGATACCCCCTCCTCAGGTACACCAATTGGTCTCTTAAGTTGGCAACTGCAAATGTCGAAAATATTTTTAAATAAAGCACTTTATAATACCTACTTAAAAATAAGTAGACTGGGACATACAACATCTTTATTAGAGTTGTGTATTTTGTTTTTAATACAAAGCAGATTCGTGATAGTTTTGAATTTGCCGCCCTAGTCTGCCAGCTGCAAAGTTTATCATAGTTTAAATTTGCCGCCAACGTCGAACGTCTATTAGAAAGAGACGGACTACCTATATCAGATATTGGAAACATTTTTGTTTAAGGTATTCTTAAATATAAGAAAAAAGAATTAAGGCTTAAAGTTTTTCTTTTAGCTCTTTAATATTAGTTACTTCTGTTATTTATGAAGAAAACTTCTTATTCCATTCATGTCATTCTACTCGTTATATTCATTTTGCACTTCTACAGAGCGTATCTGAATGATAAACCCGGTCGGTAATACCCCAATTTAAGTGAACGATTGTCTTATTTTTTCTATTAACCCTCTGAAGATATAGTCCATTTTGTTCTCTATCACCAATACGTTATTTACTAAAATATTATGACTATGACATTTTACTATAAAATTGTCGTCACCGCATTGTATATTACCTGTATCACATATAAAGTAAAAGAGATTTTTGTCCCATTTTGACACTTGGAAAAACAAAAGGTTTAACGTAAAGGTTTAACAGTCCTGGAATACTTTATTTCTCGGGTTGTTATGTTGGCTAGCCTGACGCCATTTTACGCGCACATGCGCAGAACGACAGGTGGTCGGCGACTCGACCCAGCTATCCCGACCGAACATCGACTTCTCATGCTCATCATCAGCCGCTTTCGTGTTCAAGCAAGAACGATGTGCAGTGCTTTGTGTTGAAGTGACCGTGGTGACATGGCGTCCGCGTTTTAAATGTTGTTTAACGTGTTAATACTATTGAAATTTGTTTATTTACAATGAATGTGAATTATGATCGTGTTTGTAGACTGTGCTTGTCATCTCGAGGCGAATTACTGCCGATATTTCCTACCACCAGTTCGGATGAGTCGGAACCTCCTATCCTAGCATCGAAAATAAGGGACTGCGTTTCTGTAGAGGTACGTAGTGCATTAAATAAACGACAAAATGCAGTTTTGAGTGAAAGTAGACCCTCGGGTGTACGTGAGAACTCGTCATCCGCCCCGGTTAGTGTAATGACAGGCAGCGCTGTTAGGTGGAGATGTCGTAAGATCGTCCACCATTTTGTAACGTTCTACAGCTATCGGTCGACTCGTGGCCGCGTCGCGTCGCATTCCGTGCAGCCGGCAAGGAATGGCGCGCATGATGAGGGTCGGGTTTGGCATTATTCCCGGGGGTCTGGCCGGGAGGGGTCTGTGGTTCGCTAGATAGCCTCGACGTTGAGCATCGGGCGTATTGATTTATCGGATGAGGCCAGGACGGTGCAGCTCGTCCCTCGGACGGGTAGAGCGTCGGTGTCGGCGTGAGTGCGCGTCTGTGTGCGTGCCTATATCGAGCGGTAACCCTCGAGGGGCTCGCTGGTTGCCACTCGACTCGCTTCTACTTATTCGGTCGAGGAGCAGCCGTCCGCCGCCGCTCGGATATACCTACGCCTACCTACTTAGTTTCTCCTCGCGTCGCATGTATACATGAGGTGGCGAGGCGCGGTTTCGACTCGCTCGTTCTGATGAAATGCGCGCGTCTTTCGGCCTTCGTAATATGATTGCGTATGATTATTTTTTTCAGATAAGCGAAAATGACGACCTGCCTACCAATGTCTGCAGGAAATGCATGGACAATGTCAATAACTGGCACATATTTAAGACTGTGTGTGATAGGACACAAAACAAACTACAGTCTCTGATTAATAAAGATGGTAGCCAACTAGAAGAGGTGGGTTGATAATTCTGTATGGTTATTTAAATTTGGGAACTGTCACTTAATTCATTGTTTACATGACGTGTTATTGTTTTTTTCAGGTTAAAATAAAAAACGAACCTTTGTCAGATGAGGCCTATGATGATGGAGTGGTTATTGATGGTTCATATCCAGATAGTGAGGTATGTGTGAGTTAGCTATAATAAACTGATAAGTCAAGGCTTGTGATAATGGTACTTAATACTGTTATTTACTGAGTACAATTTATATAGCTGTACCAGTTGGCTGTATGCAGTGAACTTGCTTTTTCATGTCAAGGACATTGAACAGCACTTGCCAAGTCATCATTTCAATGAAGAGTTGGTGTTAAATAACCTTCATTATGCTTTTTGATTTTGTAAAATTAAGTAATTAATTGAATAAAATATATATTTTTTGTGTTTGGTTCAGTTTTTTTTAACTTAATAACAAGGATAGTATGACAAATATCAATAATGAGGATATTATTATATGTAAGTAATTTTGAACTTTTTATAGTACTAATAAACATTTTTATTTTTGTAATACTTCAGAATGGTGGCACATCCAGCAAAGTGCAGCCTGAAGGGCCACCAATCTTAGCATCGCTGGGGCTCACACCGAGGAGTGATAAGGTAAGAGATTAAGTGGCCAATGCGCCTTATCTATCAATAATACAAATGCTGTTCCTATTTCAACATGTAATACTTTACAAGATATATTTTATATCACAATTTTAAATGTTTTGTTATTGCTATATCGTGAATCTTTAATAATAATAGTTACATATATATAAACCAAGAATGTGCGAAGAATGTGGGTGTGAGAATAGTTCAATTGGATTAATTTCATCCACAGACATATGTAGATCCCCGAATGGACTGGCATCGGGTCCATGCAATATTGGGCATGGTACAAGATGATGAAGTAATTGACACACTGCAAACTACAGAAGAGTGTGATATTGTGTATCAATCAGATCATGACTCTGATTCAGATGTGGAGTTAACTGATTGTAATGTAGATGATTTTATTAATTGCAAAAATGGTTACTTACTAAAGAATAGAAAGATCATTTCAAAATATCCCAAATTGTCATCATCCGATAATAACACAAAAGTGAAGGAGTTTTTGAAATTGAGGAAACGCAATTCTAAAGTATTTAAACACTGTCCGCACCCAAAAAATGCCTGGCAATTATTTTTCACAGCTGATTTATTAGAGCTTATTGTCATATCTACTAATGAGAGGATTAACAGAGCTCAGAATGGATGCTTGGGAACAACCAATGTAGGTGAAATTAAAACAGTCATTGGCATACTATACTTGCATGGAATAATGAGGCCAACTCATCAGAATGTCAGTGACCTCTGGCACAACGACTGTGGTATTAAATGTATTCAGAATGCTATGAAACTTGATAGATTCAGATTCTTGATTCAGAATCTGAGTTTCGAACATGAAGATAGTGATAGCATAATACAGTGTGATGTAATGAAACGGATTCGCAAAGTGTTCGAGATATTTGCATTGAATTGTAGAGTGTCACATGATATAAGTAACATGGCAGTGCTTGATGAAATAATTGTCCCAGTGTATGGGCCATGTCCATTTCGCTACAATATTGACAGAAAACCCTTAAAAAATGGTTTGAAACTTGTTTTGGCTGTTGACCCGTCAAACTTTTATGTTACCAACTTAGATGTTATCACCGATCCATACTTTGGACCGGATGACATTGTCAAAAAACTAGTTCAACATTTGGCTGGCTCGCGGAGATCTGTCCTCATGGACAGTTGGTATACATCTGTGAACTTAATAGAAATACTTAAAAGTGAAATGCAGCTATATAGCATAGCAGCACTTAATCCAAAAGATGATTTGATTCCACCATTGTTCATATCCAAATATAGGAAAACCCAGACGTTTATTAGTGGATTTTTGGACAATGATGTATCATTAACCTCGTATGTCAATGCAAAATCACGATGTGTTAACATTTTGACTAATGAACCAAGGTATTACAAACGGAGTCACTGCCGCCACACCTCAGTGGTCATGGTTTACAAGAGGAACCAGACCGCTGTGGAGGTTTTGGATGTGCTGATGCATTATTATACAACTGTGCAGTACACGAACGATTGGACCGTATCATTATTTTTCACTCTATTGAATATTGCGTCGATAAATGCCCAAGTTATATGGAGTTCTATTAATTCCGATAGGATAATTCAACGTCGTCACTTCATTAAGCAATTGGCTCTGAGTCTTTTCGAGAATGAGGCTCCGACACCACTGAGGGAGGTTGCGACGACGAGAGGGAGTGACGCCATATCACCGCAACAGAAATCATTCTACATGAATCGAAGGCGATGCAAAATCTGTGTGAGCACGGTCAAACGTGATCGGAGAACCAAACAGTTTTGTGTTAAGTGTAGCATGCCTATATGCAAAGAGCATGCTGTAAATGTTTGTTCTATGTGTATGTCATAACATGTATATAATACTTATACATAATTCTTTTTAAATGGAAAGTTTATATAATAGAGAAAAGTGTTTTAACTTAGGTATAAGAAACCGATTAAATTCCATTAGGTACTTTAAAATTTTTAGTATTTTTTATATTTCAAGTTTTATAATTAAGTAGGTGTTAAATTATACCAGAGTTTAATATTGAAATTGTTAATTAATTGCTGTTATATGTTATTGTGTTTTGAAGATTATTGATTTATAAAACTTGTCAATTTTATGTTCATTGTGCATTGTATTATGCAATATCTATTATTAGGTTTTGTAAAGTCTTAATATCTTGTTAAAATGAAATAGCAGATTTATCCTTAAATACATTTTTATTGAATCTGTAATGTACAATGAACATCAAATTTAGTATAACTTGGTTATTATTTTTGATTTATAAAACTTGTCAATTTTATGTTAATTGTTGCAATAATGTTTTAAAGTATATATCTATTATACAATATCTATGATTAGGTTTTGTAAAGTCTTAATAGTTTGTTAAAAATGGTACAGTGTATTGATCATGAAATATATTTTTATTGAGTATGCAATGTACAAAGGAACATCGCGTTTAGTATAACTTGGTTATGATACTGCTTGTGTTACACATTGGGTTGCCTAAATCACATTGGCAGTGATTGAGCTTCCAACCTTGTTTTTACCAGTGATGCAACTTGCGGGGGTGACTATTTGTTGCTGAGATAGATCACCTGTGTGACTTGTCATATAGATCACTATGGGTAAAAGCAGTTGTTACATTACAATAGTCTATAATTTAGTTTATTTGTAAAAGTAATTGTAATATTAAATAGTAATATAGTATATATTTTTTTGTTAAGTTTTCATTTTATTTAGTTTCAAAATAGTGTTTATTTCTTATATTGTATAATGATGTTGCAGAATTAATAAAAAATATGTGAAAAATATATTTATTTTTAGTGTGTCTGTGTGTGTGTGTGTGAATCAGCTTTTAATTAGTTTTGTATTATATTATGAAAATTTTTAGGTATCACTAGAAAGGTCATGTATTAACAATGTTATATACAAATGACCAGATCATGCATTCATTAAGTGCTGTTGTGAACTCAACGGAAAGACAAAGGTTCAATAAATATATATGAAGGTGTCTAGGCTGGGCTGATCTGTAATATGTATTGCTGGCTATCAATTAATACTCATAAATGGTTGCCTTGCGTTTTTATATTATTCTTATTGATCATAATTTTATGTTCATGTTGCATTAATATTGGATTTATTTTCTTTACAACATATTCCACGTATACCTATTAAATGTTTGAACCAACCTGATCGAATTATATAATTTTTAAATTGTTTCTTATTTACTTTGGTTGGTGAATGGTTGGTTTGTCAGGTGATATTGAAAGTTTTTCGCATCTAGTTTTAATTTGCTTTTGAAAGGCATTAGCTTACATGTTCTTTGTGCACAAAATAATAATTTGAGCAAAAAAAGAAATTGATGATTAACAAAAATAATTGGGAAAATAAAAGTGCATTAAAAATTATAATGTAAATGTAACGCGTTAAATTAACGTAAGTAGCATATTTTTCATTCTGATGCAGGCCTTTATTTTGATTCTCGAATTAACAATTCGTTTTATATTCGAACCGTTTAAAAAAACAAACATATATAGCTTTGGAAACAATTTGATTGAGGCGTGTCTGCGAATTTGCTCCTATCCAGCCTTGTAGGTTTACGCTATTAACCCTTTTCATTCGGAAACGCGACCCTTGTCCATCAAAGAAACGATATAAAAGGTTCATGATAAATAAAAGGGATATCCTTCTTATATAAAAACATTACTGTTTGTGTAATATGAAAGTATCGAAATAAAATGTGGTTTAAAGGTTTTATGTTTACTATGAAGCTTACGGAAATTATATGGATGATGTTAAGATAATTTCATTTAGTAAAATTAAAAGAGGATGTCATTCCGAAGCTTGATATTTGTTCACGGATATAATGACAGGCTTTTTATTTCTATTTTCAGGGTGCCGATAGCGACAAGGATGAAGATGAGGATGAAGATGAAGAAGAGGCGAATGACTCACAATCTTTCCCGATTATAAATGTACCCAATATGCCTGAAGTTTCCATCACTGTCATGCGTCCCACCGGAGAAACCTTGCACGCGCGTCAAGGTATCCAACAACTCGCATCCAAAGACTGCCTCGTTTGTGGACGATCTTATCAATACTCTCATAATGCAAGACGCCACGAACTTACCTCGCACAGTTTTGACCGATATACTAATAAAACTACACATAAGAAATCTCTGTCACATCTGCAGCCGAAATTTAGGCCTAATCCTTTTAATCCCAAAGCGCGGCTCATGCCCAACCCTATTAGCCACAAAATGCAATTTATTCCAAAAGGCATTCCAGCAAAAATTATGCCAACAAAAACTATCGCTCCACCGAAACCGATCCCCATCAAAACAATAAAACCGCCGCAAAATAATTTGCCATACCCACTACGCATTAAAGCGTTGAAGGATTTACAAATTAAAAAGAAAGAACCTCAAATCTTAAAAACTCTCCTGACATCGAAGCCTGAAGTTTTGATCTCAGAACCAGAAATATTAAATTCTGGCCCAGAAAGTCCTGAAACGCTAATATCTGAACCGGAAATAGCTTCGTTTCAGGTGGAAGCCATATTGTCGGAACCTGATGGGTATGTAAATCAGCAAGATGATGACGACGGTGAGGGAGAATCGCATGAATATAAAATGAATAATCATGGCCAAAACTATGATACTGTCGATATGGATACTGATAATGAAATTGAAATAGCTCGACAACAAGAAAACGAATGTGATGATGATGAGCAAAAGGAGAATGAAGGTGATGACAACGCCGAAAACGATCGACAATCTGCAGAAAATAATGAAAATGTTAATGGTAAGGGGCAAATTGAAGATGGAGAAAATCATTCCGAGAGTGGGGTTGAGAACTCCATTTTAAATAAATGTGACGATGAAACCAAAGAAGGCGACGAAAAGGAAGGTGAAGATCAAGATCAACAGAATGAGAACTATGAGGATGACGATGACGATTTGCCACCAGTGGGCTTGGCCCCTGTTGTAGAAATAAACGAGGATATGCAGACAAATTCATACAACAGCGAAATGAATGAAGAAGAGGAGGAAGAAGATTTGGAATCGGCAGATGCTAATGATACAGTAGACGGCGAAGACAATGTAAAGGAGCTAGATCCAGACAAACTCTATGTTACAAAAATTCAACGTGATTTCATTGTGAAGTATCGCGATATCATTGAACAAATTAATACGAAAAAGTGTCTTTGTTGTAATAAGGAACATCCACGGCGAAAAGCAGTAATTCAGCATTTGCAAAAGAATGGTCACAAGGTGCCTAAACATACCTGCTACAATTGCGTAGTGACGTTCGGCCATATAGGAGCTTTGCTCAGTCATATGAGATCAAACACTTGCACCGATCTGTGGAAAATCATTTATAATGAAAACGGCATTACAGATGACCTCGTTTTAGAAGAGCCTAAAAATCCCAAAGTACTCTACAAAGACATTTTTAATGCCAGATCATATGCCTGTAAACTGTGTCCAGCTAAATTCCAATTGAAGCAATTTATAATGAAACACGTCCTGGATGTCCACGAAGATGGCCAATCAAGAGTACACTTGGCCTGTGTTCACTGTGGGTCGAGATTCAAAGATAAAAGTTTATGGAAAAAACATATTCGTAATGGAGAGTGCACAGTTTATATCTCATGTGATCTGTGCACAGAGAAATTTGTCAATATGCAAGATTTTAATGATCATGCTTTAGCGGTGCACGCCGGCAGCGTTAATCTGTCTGATAGCCAGAGCAAATGTGTTGATGGTCGACCAACGGATTGTCCGATATGTGGAAAGAAGAACAGCAGCTATCCTTATTTGGTTAAACATTTGAAAATAATTCACAATGAGGAGAAACCTCATTACTGCCAACATTGCGATTCCAAATTTGAACAAGCTGCCGATCTTAACAAGCACATTTACATGGCGCACTCTGATGGATCTTTAGGCGTGCAGATTTCTTCCGAGCCCGATATGTCGATAGTCAAAGAAGAAGCGGAAGAATATCATTATTCGTGTACGGAATGTAATAATATCTTCGAGACGGTAGACGCGTGGACAGATCATCAAGTTGCTGAACACAATCAAGTTGCTCATCACTGTGACCAGTGTGAAAAGAAATTTTTGCGACCTTCTGAGCTGGCTGAACATAAAAATACACATTTGCGTGTGAAATTTTACCCTTGCAACATTTGTTCAAACTCCTATAGCACACCGCAAAAACTTTCCGAACACGTCCAGCAAGCTCATCCCGGGGCGGGAGCGCATAACTCCATGGATGCTGAATTTTTCTGCGATATATGTATAAGATCATTCAAAAGTCGCCAGGCGTATTCTAATCACATGCGTATTCATTCTAGAGTACCCACTACAAACAGAAAGCCCGGAGAACCTAAAGGGTTTTCACCACAAATTATTGGCAAGCCAATTCGACACTTTTCTATGGTGCAGCCAAGTTTTTTGTCTTTTAAGCCAAATTGTAATGTTCCTAACGCTCCTTACTCGTGTGATATATGTGGAAAAGGTTTTATGCATAAGAAAAATATATGGAAACATAAAAAAGTGCTGCATGCTGATCTGATAAATGACCGAAACGACAGCGAAGAGAACACCATGCAAGCGTCCACTGAAGAAGACGACTACAACGTGGACGAAAACGGCGCGATACTGTCAACGCCGCAATTCAATAGTTTTAATTTTACGAACATAACAAATAACATACAGCATCAGCAGCAGTCGCAAATAACACAAGATCCAGTGCCTTATACTTGTGAATTGTGTAACAAACGATTCCCACTCAGGACGAGTTTGTGGAAGCATAAACGTGCCAAGCATGGTATTATTAACGCTAGCTCAACCGGGCCACCCGAGCAGCAAGCGACGTCGAACGAGTCGTCGGGCCGATCGAGCTGTACCATTTGCAAGATTAATTTCTCTGATAAAAAGTCCTACTATCGCCATAGAAAAAATGTTCACAAATCAACTGTACAGATGTGCAAAATCTGTGGGAAACCTCTTAGTTCCACAGTAGAGCTATACGAGCATTTGAAAGCTGCTCACGCACAAGAACTTTTAGGTTACAATGCTAGTCAGAGTACTAGCAAATCGAATGATATGGGGCAAGATATGGACCCCGACTGTGACCAGGACCAGGACATGGATCCTACTGCCGACTATCAAGCGCGATATCCGTGTGATACTTGTGGAAAACAGTTTGTCGGACTTCTAGCGTTGCAAAATCATCAGTGCATCAATCAAATGCAAAATCAGCCGCAAACATTCGATTGTGAAATATGCCACAAAAGCTACACGTCCATTGCGGCGCTCAAGAGCCATCGCGGCTGGCATTTGCGTTCACCGGACGGTAAGGCCGCAGCTAACAACTCCGGTCTTTGGATGCCCCAGCACAAAGTGACGAGCAAAGTGAGCAAGCATGAAGTCGTCGATCCGTCTCAACTGGCCAAGGTTCAGCATTCGACCCCCGTGAGCGTGGTGACGAAGCGGAGATTACCACCGGAAGTGGAGGTGACAGTGGTCAATCCGAACAAAAAGATGCGATCAGACGACTCGGTTGAAATGGACCAACAAAATAATTCGTCTTCAGGCCTAGAAGACAGGTACTGTAATATTTGCGACAAGGAATTCACGAAACGAGCTGCTTATCAGCGCCATATGGACGAGGTGCACCAACCGAATTCCGTGTTCTGTCCGGTTTGCGACAAAAGTTTCACTCGGAAATCCACGTTGATAGTTCACATGAAGAAGCACTACGAAGGGGGAGAAGGCAGTTCCACGGGAACCGGCCAGATGGACGACGACGCTCACGTTTGCGAGGTCTGCGATTCGCAGTTCGAAACAATCGAAGAGCTGAACGCTCACCGCAGCGAGCAGCACGGCGAGGACGAGGACTCCGCCGAGTCCGAGGACGAGGGGGTCGTGAACATACAGCAACCGCCGGGCGAGTTTACGTGCAGCCAGTGCGGCGACGGCGTGGCCACGCCGCGCGACCTCATCGCCCACCGCACCATGCACGCGACGCAGACCAAGTTCTTCTGCAACATCTGCAAGGTGTACTTCGCTAGGGCGCTGGACCTGTCGTCGCACACCAGGGCGCGGCACTCGGACAACGACAAGGTCTGCTTCCCTTGTGCCATGTGCGACCGCTCCTACATGAACAAGAAGAGTTTGCAGCGGCACATTGAAATGGCTCACTGATCATTCCCCCCGTCGATGGCCGGTGGTTGGGAGAGTTATAAAATGAGAGTCAGCACTACGAAGTCTCTTATTTTTCCATGAATGATGACGTCGTTACTAAATTGTAAATATATGGACGGTTTCGTGACTTCAGTTGTACCCCTCACAAGCGCCACGTCCTCTGATTGCCTTCGCTGTGTTTATATCGTCATTCCTGTACTTGCTGTACTTGGCCGATTTTATATTTAGTTGTGATAAGTTAATTTTAATTTTCACTTAGCTTTTTGGATATAAATAAGTCTGCTCATTTATTATTGTGTTATTTATTTTAGTGTCTGTTGCGACAACGAAGTCTGTTACGAGATGGTAATTTAAATTGTGACGGTCTCGGTTATAGTTCGCATCGGTAGTAATATAATATCGGTACGCGCTGATGTCTTTTATCATGATTTTCAAAATATGATAAATGAATAAATGTCAACGTTATATTTTTTAATACTGGAATCATGGGCCAAAATTTTTATATTAGTCAATATCGGTTAAAACAAACTTAAAATTGTACGTGTAAATGCTACTTGTATTTGTCTCTAAAGTTTACGGTATATTTTTGTGAGGTCAGTGTGATCTTGATTGTGTTATTTTTAATTTTAAACATAGCGTTTAGTTCTATTTTATTAGTGTGTAAATATTTTCTTAATATGAGTAATAATTAGGAATTTGATGATTTCGAATTGAAGAGGGATTTGTTTAAGTTGCGTTTAAAATGTACTGATTATTTTATAGTAATTGCAAATGTATATTTTATACAAACCGAACCACTAGTGGCATATCGCCTCATCTATGGTGATCGCGTGTTCCGTTTTGCGCGTCGACGTGCGGCGCCCCCGCCCTCCTACCGCAGATGGTACTCTGCTGAAACTGATAGTGCCAAAAATACACATTTAATAAACACATTATAATACATTTCAACAATGAATGTAAACCCTAGCATAGGCAAAGGCGATTATCGCGACGATCGCATCTTCCCGAATCACATCACTCGTTATGTATCCATACGCTTGGTTCAAGTCATTTTAGTATGATTAGGAAGGAACAGTTCAATTATTTTTAGGTGTGTTTGTGTGAAGTACGGGCCGTTATCGTTGAAATGATGTTTGCATTGTGATATCAGAGCGAGGCCGCGTGTGTCGTTTGTACGTGTGAATGGTTGTCTTGTATGATTCGAATCACAAATGTTGCTCTTGAATATTTAAAAAAATATATATATAAAAATGATAAAACAGATCAAATTATACCAGGATTCTATCAAATGAAAATGTAACCTGTCATACTGTTCACGTTTGACACTGGCTGCCATACGCTAATTAATTGAAATATTGCCCGAAAAAAAATATATTTTAAAATTTTATATTGTATTGTAAATAATTATGTCGAATTCTATATTGTATTTTTAATGAGAATAATAATTATTTTCAACCATTTTCCATTTTCAATTTTATCAACGGTCTATCGTGTTATAGTATATATTTTGTTTGTTCATTATAATGTATGGAATGTTTGTATACTTGGAATAACAGATTTAATAGTGAAATTGAATTGTAAATGTTGAAATTTTCCAACGATAGGTAACATGTTGGCCAACGAAACATTGCCAATTCAACCGAAGGGATCGTGAGATTGTTCGGATCTGAGATGAAGAATCCACCATATTGTGTACGATGCGATCCGGATGAAGCGAATGGACACCTTAAATCTTACAAGACTGTGACTAAGAAACAAACTTGAGCCTTATATGTGATTGCTATTTTCGAATTCGTAACATATTTTGCAATTCAATTTAAACTTGTCCTATAACCGTGTCCTAATGAAGATAATTACATTTTTCCTCTAGATTCAATCGCTTGTCGTGACCGCATGTTGTGTTTTGAAGTCACAGTTTGTGAAGAACTAATTAAAATCGTTTCACGATAACGAAACGTTTGGCAATAGAAGGCACAGTAATAAATAATTAATATCTCTTTAAATATCATTGTTTGATGAAATTTTATTAAAAAATTATTGATAACTAAGACAATTTAAGATACGTTATCGTGATAGATGATATGTAAAGTATTCGTTGCAAGATATTGTCGGATTCGGGTGTACACTTTCATGACATTTTAGAGACTATCGCCGCCAGTAATTTATTTTTTACCACGTTAACTCTCTTCCTGCATAATGTATCTTATATCGAATAGTGAACTATTGTATTATAAGTTTCCAATGGATATCCATTTTTAAGATTAATCGTATTGTAGTATTGTATAGAATACGTTCTGTATGTACAAAGTTCAGTTCCCACAGCCATGGTGTTTTGTTTATTGCATGAGAAGTGATCACGTGTTCACCGGCAGCCAGTTAGGCAGACATTTTAATTCCCGTTACCACTTGAAATGTTCATATTTAAATAGTCGTCTATAATAACATAACAAATATATACAGTAAAATAAATTTAATTTATCTCTCGTTTCATATGAAACTTAATAATTATTATTATTGGATGAAAATGTGTATGTTCAAACTTTACGTACAAAATAAAAGTGATACTGGAGTCCGTTAAAGGGATTGGCAAGGATCGTTGGTCAATTTATGTATCCTACTATAAGCCTAAGTAGTTTGAATACTTTTTGTATGAATCGAGCGTTTAGAAGCTAAACCAAAAATTGTCCATAGATGAGGTTCACGTCTGTCATCTTATGTGGTTTGATAAATAAAGTGACTTAATGAAACGCTGTTTTATTTATTGTACGAGGGACTGGGCCTTGCTCTTTCAGTTTTTAACGTGTGAACACTAGAAAAAAACTTATATATACAGATGTTGCTCATACAATCTGAACTAGTTGACTGGTATTATAAAAATAAAGAACAACTTATTTTATCATGAACACATCTGAATGAGTAAACTGAAGAGTTATTGAATCGGAACTTGTTATCGCTAATCTTTACGCTAAACCTCCAGAAAATAAACAAAAATAAATGAAAACTATAATATCGTAATCACGGTAAAAAAAAATGAGTCGGTATACCCTACGCTTACAATCAAACATAATAGGTATCTTGCGTCGCATTAGTGAACGAGTTACATATTTGTTATTTAATATGTATTTATTACATTTTTCAATATTGAAGGTAAGTATATAATACAATATTTTAAATGTGTGCGTGCGACGATTTTACTGTAAACTTTGACTCGCCTTCACACTTATGAAACTAGTCGAGCGATTTGTGCATCAATTGAGTTACCATGGCGATGACTGCGCGTGTTGTATGAAGCGACACGTCTGCTCTGTGTCACGGTCGATTCCATTGCGCACTAGTTAGTCGACAGATCTGGTCATCGATACAAATTGATTATGTTTATAATCGTTTACTGATGTGACCAATCATAAATTTGCGTGTCCTTGTGTGTCATTTAAATATCTAAATTGTATGACATGTGTTCGTCAATCCACTGGAGGGGCATTCAGTTTTAAAATAGACCATAAATGTTCCTGTGTACAAATATATTCTTATCTACGTTGAAACAAAATTTAGTTTCAAGTTTTGTGATGCCTCGTTGGGTGAGTGGTTGCACGCGCTACTGCCGATCAAGGCGTCCTAGGTTTATTCCTAGCTTGGGTAACATCGGGTCTTCTAACTAGAAATTATAGTAATAACTTAGAGTATGGATATGTGCCCGGCGTAAAGCAATAGGGTAAACATATATTCCATGATGTGACATGTAACAGTTGAAACATGAGTGCATATATTAAACATCCCTACCTATTTATTCAGGGATTATAGGTGTGATGTTTCGTGCTTTTTTAAAGTTATTACTAAATTATAGTTTGAGCTTCACGAAGGAATATAATTGACTAGATGTGTCATTTTTTCATGAGCACGTCAGTAGGTACTTTGCTAAGTTGTTAGTACTAAGTTTCCGTTGTTACTGATACCTACCTACATCTGTTACCCGCCAGTGTTATTGGTAGGTATACGTAGAGTATTGAGCAATAAGAAAAAATACGTTAGTGTAACAATTTATTGTAAGCAGTAGAGACTAGTTTAATGCGATACTTTTGAAGTGCATTCGTTTGGAAATTGCGCAGTAGATATGTAAGATCTATGAAGGAAGGTTTTGGTTATACGAATTCATTGCTCGAACGTTTGCAAGCGCAACAGCTCAGCGAGAGGTCTTGGTTCGGGTGCTACTGGAGACTCCTCACTTAGATTTTCCCGTAAAAATGTCTAATAGAAGCTCGGGGTCTGGTTTGTGTTGGTGTATTGCAATAGGCTCATCTCTTATTCTATAGTGGGACGTAAACGTAACAGGTGACGCCGGACAGTACTACACCCCTCTACCACTTTGAGGATTACCTATTCATCTCACATTGCCCAGTTAACGTTCTTTGAGATGAGAATGGTGTTATGGTAGGTATCGTCTTCAAGTTGTTGAAGAAATTCAAACACAATAATAGATTGCACAAAACATTTTAATATAAACTTAAAAAGTCGTACAACAATATGAAAAATTATTATTGACTAATTATATTGCGGACACGAAGAGCCGCTTCACTATATTATGCAAATATGTATTATATTATCTTTAACACTTCCATCGAATATATCTTACAAAAGAAAGAAAAATAAAAAGTATCTTTATTAATAAAAAATCTCATTACTCTAAGTTGTATTATATTAAACTTACATTATAGATTTTATCTACAAAATACTGTAGCGCTATGGCCAGTGTTTCAATCGTGACCACTGTTATTATTATTAGGTACATTACGTAATTTTAATAAGAATAGGGCATTAATAAATTACATATTAAAGGTAGGTATTGAAAATCATACAGCTAGACTTAATCTAAATCAAAATATAAAAATAGTAAAAAAATAGTTGCACATCTCCGTACGCGGCTTGTCACCGTGGTGCATCGTGGCATGTGCCCACACCCACGACACGATACCCCCGCGATGTTCGCGTCGCCGAGGCGCTCGTGCGACGCCAAGAGTCGCCATGATACAGTTTAACGTCGCCGCTAAGTTATACCATTAGCCTCGGACGTGTACTCGACGCAGTGTTCCAAGAGCATGTCTTCTAGACATGTGTGTCACACGCGCGTCGTGGGAAGACCGCGGGCGACCGTGCGCGGGTGCCGCCGCCCGAGTGACGCTCTGTCCGCGCGCCCCACGACAAGCCGCTACCCGCCTACCGCTACAGTCAAGCTACCTATCACTACGACCGACCTCGTTTGAAACACTGAACTCAATTGCCGAGTGAAATATAAAAAAGATAAATAACACGTAGTATTTCCATGAATCCATGAATTTGCATGCACCAGCTGTTACGAATCCAGAAATATTTTCCCCCCCTATCATTTATCCATATTCATGTCTTTTATAACAATATTATAATAAGTATACCATACGACTAAGGCCGGCCGCCGCGGCACGGTCGACCGGCAATGTACACAAGGACTAATATCTTCTTAAAAAAATACTGTTAGATTGAAACGTAGCTAAACCTATCATATCATTATGTATATTATAATTACAGTACAATCGTACCAATGATGATTACGCTAGGTGAGATCTCCGACGCCTTCGGGCGGCCCCCGCTCCGTCCGACCGCGTCCGATCGGATATGCAAAAGTTTACATATATAGATAGGTATATGAGTAAAATAGATACGTACGCTATACACTTAGAGAGTATGAATTATCAATTTCAATATTAAAAATACGTAATTTCTCTATTGGCCTTTCGGATCCATTTGAAAAATTAGAACGATTCGCGTACGAATATATATTATGTATACATATTTAAATATTAGTATTTCTTAGAATGGAGGACGTATGTATACAGACTCGCTCAAGAAGGTACGTCGTCGTAAGCGCACGGGGCCAGTCAGCCCTTCGCTCCCTTACACACTACGAATATTATATCGATATCGAATGAAGACATCAAAACTCCGACTCGGCTTAAATATTACGAAAATAAATCGCCGGCGAGTCGCGCGGCTGATTATTGCTCCTATCGATAAATTTACACATCGACGTAACGAACGAGAATACAAAAAGTTATGGAAAATCGTATGGATATCACAAGCGGCGGGCGGCGCGGGACGCCCCCGCGGAAAATAAAAAAATAAATCGCGGCGCGCGTCTCTCTCGTATAAAAGTAAATACTCTATGAGCGGGTCGCGCGGGGCGGTTAGCGCGCGGACGCGGCTCAGTTGGCGAGCAGGAGGTGCGCGTGCGCCGGCGCGGGCGGGTACGCCGGCGCGGCCGCGGGCGCTGCGTCGCGGCGGGCCACGAAGTACGCGGCGGGGTCTGCGGCCGGCGAGAGGGCGCGTGCCGCGAGCTGCTGCTGCACCGCACGCTGCTTGATGTAGTTGCTGAATTCGGTGGGAGACATGCGGTTAGCGCGCTTGCTGCTCGTTTTCAGCTTGGTGCTGCCGAATTTGGTCTGCGCGAACGTGGCTGTCGTGAAAGTGAGCGGCTGCGCCCGGAACGGCGGCGCCGGCGAGAACGCAGCGGGCGTGGGTGGCGACGGAGCCGCGGCCGGCTCTACGGGTCGGAAGCACTGCGCTTCGGGGTTGAATGCGCGAGTCACCTATAAAAAGGAAATATTTTTTTAAGAAAACAGAAAATTGTTTATACTAGTGTATTTCGTATCAAAAATGCGATTACAAAAAACACTGATTTCAGTAAATCGTGTTATGTTGTGGTTGTCACACGTAACCTTTCAATCGTTTATCAATTTCTGAACTCCTTAGATCTATTATTGAATAGATTAATTTTGAAAAAAAAAATAAACGTTACATCAGGCCTGTAATCCCCGAAGAGACAGGTAGAGGAGTGTAGTACACCCATTAATTACCTACATTTGTTTTATTTGAACTTACCTCTCGATCAGTCCTTTCGTCAGCAGCTCGCTCATCACTGCTGAAGAGCACCTTCACTGCTCCCTTCTCGCCGATGCGGTAGGAAACTTCGCCTGAAAAGATACAAAACACTACATGAGACAAAATATTCTGCTTTTGTTTCACTACAGATGTATATTGTACAGTTACATGTGTATATATTAATTATTGTTTTACAATTTTAAACACAGCAACATTTTAAAACAGGCTGATTACTAAGAAAAGTATGCAACTATATATATTTGCAAAATTTTGTGAATCTTTTAAATGATAAACACTATTTCATCAAATGCTCATTATAATGTAGTGTAAGTTGCCTCGATTACACAATTACCTGGATCAACCCAAACGGCGAGATCCCTCGGGAGGTGTTCCAGGACATCTCGGACTGGCACGCCGGACTCCCGCGCCGCCCGCTCCAAGACTGGGTCGAGAGGTCCACCGGTTTTCAGGCAACGGAACGCAGAGCCGCGGCACGGCCGGTCCGGGTACCAGTGACCCCTGAACTTGTCTTTAAGAGCCTTCTCCAGTTCTTCGCCGAATATGTTCACTCGCCGCCGGGGAAGTTTGTTGTACAGGTAAGATATGACGAAGTTGAGGGCGACTTGCACTTCAATATGCATGGTTAATACTGTGAACAATAAAAAAAAAATACTTCTTAACACAATATCGAGTTAAAATTGTATCTCACCTCCTTATCTTATCGGAGTCTCGCGAACAGAAATCTTACCCACTACTATTTTATATCAAGAGGTGAATAGTCCGACTGAGATCGACTATGTTAACTATAGATACAGTTTCAGATATATACTATCAAATCATACGCCTTTTTGATAAGACTAGGTACTCTTATAACTACTTGTGAGTATATTTCGAGATCGTACGAACTCATAGTGGCCTAGTCCGAACAAAACTATTTCAGTATCTGCGCTTAGTGATACAATAGTCACGCATACTGGATATGGCATTGGATGATTGTTTACAATGACATTCACAGTGTACTGAGTCAGGTAGTTATAAAAATCACTTCCGTACACAATCGCGTCAGTGCGACAAAGATGGCCACTAATCGATTTGGCGTACTGTTACTGTGGCAATCGATTCGATTCGTCGAATAATTCCTCCGAATCCGAACTGCTTTTTGTAACGGTTAATTTGTTGAACTGCGTAATAAGCGTTTTAAATGACAACTAAACTAGGTTGCTTTTTGTTAACATTAACATTTGGTGCATTAACGATTATTTTCATATCGTTTCGAATAGTTAAAAACGTTGATGTAACAGCAAAGTAAGTTATCATAGCAAAACAAAGAAGACGGGTGCTAATGGTAGCCGTAAATCAAGAATCCTACCCGCAGTCCCGTATATACTGCAGTAAACAATAGCTTAATGTTCTGGGAAGTGTGAAAATAACTAAGAATTGTTCGGCGAGAACGAAGCCAAGCCGGGTTTTGTTTATTTTTAGCTTCAGCTGTATAAAATTATTCGCGGAACAATATTCTCGCTAAGGAAAGTAATATTGTTTCGCTTTCAAAATGAAGTACGCAAATTATTCTATTATACATAGATCGTACCTACAGCTTTCATTTTAATTAAATTTTATAACAATTCATTTTCTGTAATAAACTGGAATAATTAGTAACACGAATGTTTAAATGAAGGTACCACTCTTGGGCCTCTTCCTAAGCTAACTTAGGTACTACTAAATAGCTAGAAAATTGATAACATATATTGTAAATATATGGGTTTGTTAATAAATCTGAACTTTATTATATTTTTTTAAATAAATACTCAAATGTTTTGTCTAAGTGATTCAAAAACGGCTGGTTCTTAAAGTATTCTTTAACAGTTGGATTACTGACTAAGGATTTACAAGTATTAAACTTGAGACAGATACTATTTAGCCTGTTAAGGAAACTTCAAATGTCCAAGCAAAATTCCCTAAAATTGGGACTGACCTAAGTCTGTTATTTTTTAACATTCTTATATCAACAGATCATTATGTTGTTTCGAATATGATATAAATACGAGCGATATACTTTGTTTATTGTGCCCGAGGATTACGTAGATTCGTTTTCATTCATGTAAATAGTACGATTCCAATACATAATATTGTGCCGATAGTATGGTATAAAAATAATAGGCGGTTGTAGTAAGCTGTGGTGTGAGGTCGTCGCTCCCGGCGTGTCAGTCGCCACGTAATAATAAATAGTGGCTAATATTGTTTCTGTTCAAAATTAACTCCACTGACCTTCCATTTCTTTCAATGAGGAATACTATTCAACGTAGAGTTACGAAGATTTGAAATATCCCGAAATATCATAATATTGACTGAATATCATAATATTAAGTTTTCTAAGTTTTCTAAGAGAATGAGAAGCTAGAAGTGCCCGAAACGTGCATGCGTGATATAAGTGATGAATATAGAAAAATCCCGTCAGATCTGGTGTCGTGCTAGCATACGAATAAAGACGTTTAACGTTTCAGTAAGGCCATTATTCAATATATTAACGCCCGTGTCCATACATCGCATGCCTCTGTAACGGGACGCTCGTGTCAGAAGGCGTGATCCGGTCACGTTCGGTCCGCGTGGAAAGAAACACGTTGTAAATAAGAAATTGGGACTGTTCAAATAAAAGTCTTATGTTACTTGTTAACGTCAACTATTTTTACATGATTATATCACTTTTACGCTTATAAATGCTTATGAATGCATATTCGAATTTAATAATCTTATAAATGGATTTAATAATGTTAACTGTTACATGTAAGGATAGTATTTCGTATTCCGTGTTTTACCTAAGGGATACCTTAGGGACTTGGCATAATTATGTAATAATAATAATTTTTAGCGATAACCTATATAATTTTGTCAGATCCTTAGGTCTGCGATTGATCTTTAGATCAGCAAAGAATTAGAGCGATTTTTATAGGGTTAAAAATTGTACATTTACTATTAATAACGGTTGTCAATTTTTTTCGTAAAATGCAGAACACTCACACGTTTCACCAGTTACATTTACGTCCCACTAAGGAATCGGTGGTGAGCCTATTACCATATACCGGGCACATATCCGGACTCTGAACCAATACTAGAAAACCTAAACTAGAAAAAAATTCCCGACCCGGGAATTGAACTCCGGGACCTCCCGATCGTCAGTTGCATTGCAACTAACATAACCAACGAGGCAGTCAATAATCAAATAAATTTGAAAAATGTTGTACCTAATGACTATAAATTGAATAGCTGATATTGCACTAATAAGAATCATTTGTAGTTATGTAAAACATACATTGATGAACGTTAGCAATGGTGCAGGCCACGGTCAAACTGTTTATTTAAATTAGCCCTCGTGTTCTACAATTGTACGTGGACATTTAGTATTCACATGTCAATTATGTAGAAAGGGAACGATACGGAGGAAAACTACAGTGCTTTGTATTTGCAATCGAAATGTTTCATCCTACATTCTACACATCGTTGTGCACATAAAAATGAGCTCAAACAACTCGTAGTTGTTCGTGATTCGCTTTGAAGTTGTGTTAACATATGAAATTTGCGCGTTTTTGTTGAAAAAATGCAGCATGAAAAACTGTCAGATGAGAACTGTCAAACGGTGAGGATTGATGGAACACGTACCGGATAGATAGCTACCGGATTTTGAAAGATTAAAAAAAATCACATGTTATTCTTTGTGTACATCCAAAGTGATCATTTTCATGTTACACCTACAAATCATCGCTTAAAATAAATAAACGATACAAATATTCTAGGGTTGCCAATATCAAATTTATATAACTAGAGCTTGAAGTTGGAAAAACCAGGATAATTAAGTTGAAACACAGGATGTAGTAATAGAGTAACAACGATTAATTATGTATCGAAAATGGGGTAAATGAAATTTAATTAACAATTGTTATTATCAAAATTGCAAGAGTGGCGCGATAATATTAAAATACATGACCTAATGAGGGTTATTTAAAAACCCAACATGCTCATTATATACCATCCAGGATACGACAATCAGTAGGGAATATCTTAGCGTAACAAAATATTTGGCAACTGTAATATAATCGTGTTAATAATTTGACGAATATTTATTACATGTGATTATGAAAGCGTTATTTATTTAGTTACGCAAATTTATTAAGCGTAATGTATCATGTTTATAATGAACTTTAATATTATTATAGCCTGTAAATTATAAACAAAATAAACTGACCGTGGTTACTGAGTTATTCGGTTCCTGATAAGCATTATGTTAAAAGAAAACTGATGTAGTAATAATGGGACAACTTCCTTATCTTTTAAGTAAAAAGTGTTTTATAGCAAACATAGTTCAATGAATTTTCTCTGAAGAAGTGGAACCATTTATTTCTCTAGTCTTGAACGGCGGACTGTTTTCTGTACAGTTACTCTCCACAAGCGTGATGGTGGCTCACATGACGCCGGTTAACGATCCATTCGATAGGTATAAACATATGCGGGCATGCGTCGTCGTCGGCTCTGCATAGTTCTCGACATTCGAACGACAGTTTTGCCTCAAACTGTGACACTTTTAATGAAATTAATAAACTGTTAGCAGACTTTACTAAAATTCAAATCAAATGAGATCGTACTTGTTTAGTGTTATTTTTTATTTTTGTATCGTATTGTTTGATAAAATAGAATAAAGCACACTTCGTGCTTTATATTATTTTATTATCCATATAATTTGTTTTGGAAATAAACATTTTTGATTTTAATGTAAATGATAAAATAAAAAATGTTTAGTTTCGGATGATGTTCACCCAGAAAAGTGAAGAGAAAGCATCTAGAGTATACACATATAAACATCGATCACACCATGCATATTAAAATACAACAATATCAACAATACTACAAATTGTCGTTTACAAAACACAAGTAAAAGCGTACACGTAAAAACGCAGAATAAACGTAAATACAATTCTACAAAAGACGCGAACCAAAAAATCCCTTACACTGAATCTTGTATTTATTTTACCCGCTGAAGGATATACAAAGCGAAACAATCGTCAAAGAAGCGTATCCTTTCTCTTCGGACACTATCTGACGGGAAAGATGTTGATAACGAGCGTTCTTCGGAAGGTTCCCGCTAAAATAAATGAAAGAATCTCTGGGTGATGCTTAGCAGTTTTTTATGCGGCAACATGGCTCGTCAGACAACGACTTAAAGGTATAATAAGGTCAATTTATAGTTTTTTGAATTGAATAATAAATATATTATATTTGTCACTCACAGAATCCCGCAACATGTATTTGTGTTGGTGTTTGTGTGTTTATGAGTTTATAAAATATAACGCAAATGAAAACATACATATGTTAATATTCAACCTAAATTAAACTGTCTTACTGAAAGGCGGAGTTGTCGCACATAGGCATTAACGAGCTAAAAGGGAGACTCATATCTTATGAAAATTAAAATTAATAATTTTGGACAACTTTACATACACGTATCTATTCCAAACATTGACAGGAACTTTTGTAACCAGACGGAGCACATATTTATACAGAAAAGTTACACATACATATATGTAACACCTAACTACGCTTACGGCTCAAAGATTTCCCCCACAATACTTTGTTTCTCTACATGTTATAAAAATTGTATTTGTGCAGATATATCAATAAAAAAAATGTATTTGTTTATATATCTGTATAAAAATCGTTTATAAAGCTCTAAAAGTTCGTGATAAACGAGCAAGACGCTACTACACTGAAATAGAGCAGCGACAATCAATTTTGCTCACCAGAAATTCATCTGTTTGTTAATGTTACCAAGCTGAATTACATTTCAGCAAAATATTTCTCATTTATTATTGTATATAATTGGCGTATGTATGATTTATTGTATAGAATGCTTTTAATGTGAATTATAACTTCATTGTGATGATTCATTTCGGTAAAAGTAAATGAATCTTTATGATCGTGATTAATCAAGGCGAATTAATTGCTCGGCCTTCATACTTCAGTTCACATGTTTAGGCAGTCTGCAAGGTTTGGGCCGGGATTCATTGTATTAGTTGAATGAATTTATACGTGTAACATTAACAAAGATATTTTTATACTTATATACAAAATTGGTCGCGTGACTGCCTCGTTGGTCGTGTTGGTTGCCAATGCGACTGCCGATCGGGTTCGACTCCCAGGTTGAACGCTACAAAAATTTTCAATTTAGAAAATTTTCTACTAGAAAATCTAAATAAGAATTTTGGTAGCGGTTCATAGTCTGAATATGTGGCCGATGCATGACAATAGGCTCACCGCGTATTCCATAGTGGGATGTGAACGTAACCGGTGAATCGTGGGGGTGTTCTGCATACCTCTGCCTACCCCTTCGGGATTACAGGCATGAAGTTACGAAGTTACAAAATTTTATGCTTCAAAAATACAGTTATTATTATTATTCGTCAAGTTTTAAACGAGTACTAAATTATCAGATACGTTGCCAACGTCATTATGTAAATATTTAATTGCTGCTACTATATTTATGATATACTTAACTAAACAATAATATCTTTAAATTAAGGATAAGTTATTTACATGTTTGTTCGTTAAGAATATTTTATTCGATTTATATATGCAAAGATATGTATCTTCTCGTATCACAATTAATAGACTTCATAATCGTTATAACTTGCACGGAACTCTACCGCCGTCGTTTCACGTCGCGACCTCCGCTATAACGAGGGGTTGTGTTCATATAGGAACGGGAAAACTCACCTGCAAAATATACTCGAACACTCCATTATACGCCGTTTATTTGCGAAACTCATTATCCTTCCATTATGTTATGGTAATGGGTATTATTCTGTCGTTTGATTTAAACTTGTATACATTGGTCTGGTGAAATTATTTGCTTGTTTATAACTATAACGTTATATAGTATAATAAACTGCGGCCTTAACCTTTCTCATTGTGAGAGATTTACGTATGCGTAGCAGAACAACCATGAAGACATTGTTGAAATAGTTATGTAGTAGCTACTAATAGTTGTTAGGTTTGTGTTTATATGACTTCATTTTTTATAATTTTAAGTTGGATTTTCCCGATGGCTTAGTGATAAGTGATTTAGACTGTTAAGTTGGGGGTCATGTGTTCGAAATCCTCACATTTCTAATATTTATGTGAGTGAGGCCAAATATTTGTTGCGTTAGGGTGTAAAAGATATCTATAAAAAATACTAACTTATTATGTATCTATAGAATCCATCAATTGTCTGGTTATATACATATCACAAGATTTTCCAAGTATAGAATAATATAGCCTTTTGTGGAAGTGTTACAAAACGTTGATTTATGTAAATGAAGTGAATCATCAATTGACATTTAAAATTCAGTAGCGTTTTTTGCCCGTCGCTTATACTATGTATAGTGCGCATTGCACGCTTATATGCATTTCATCATCTTGAAACAAAACAACAGAGCAACGCAAAAGGAATTTCTTGCTAATAAAACTGAAATATGCGATAATTATCGTTAGTTTTAAAATCGTGTTCACTAGGTATACAAGAGAACAGTTTTAGTTAGTGTGACATTTTATGGTATTTTTCGCTTCGTAGTAAAGTAATAATACTCCTTGAGTTTTTAACGGCTATTTTTTTTAATAAACTGATTTTTCTACTTCAGCTGCTGCTTTACAGCATCCATCTCATCTCTCAATCGATTGTAGAGAATGAAACTGAGCGTTAGGTGCGACCTTTAAGTTCGCCTGTCCTATTTATATCAGTAACCCAGTATCGATCCGACGCCCCACTGCCCGACAACCCCCGACCTAGTGCATTCAATAAAACCACTTACACCAAGTAAAATAGAGCACACAGTTCTGTGTCAACACGCTCACTGACTTAAATAGTTGGGGCGAATTTGACTTCTTTATATAATTAAATATATATTTTTATACTTTCGCCGCGATAGGATTGTTTTCGTGGCGTCTGGTTTTCATGCTTTGAATAATATTAAGAGCGGCAAACAAGGTTGTTTTCGAAATCCTGTTTTTGGCTCCAGTTACGATTGATCACAACTTCGGTCGCCAAAACAATCAATGACAAAAACATTGCTGTATATTTTGTATTGATAAATAATTACTTTGAAGAAAGGCCTTTACTTCATAATAATGTAGGTATTGATTACGGTTATTTGTCCACAGTTTACAGTAAGAAGAGTATGTATAGTGTAATGAAAGTAGAAAAAGCACTTAAGTACAGTTACCTAGGGATCGTTGCTATCTGCCCACCCTGTAATTTACAAGGTCCGATGAGACGATGTACCTTATACGAAAATAATAAAAGTATGTACTACATTGTCTAACCTTAGATGAGATCTAAAGGCTATTAAAGTACGTAATTAATAGCTCGTAATCCTTCGCTGAGGCGTGAACGTATCCAATAATCCAGTTATCGCGAGGGTAGTTTCAGATCTCTGCGTCCGTGCTCCCGAAATATTGGTAAGATAACCTTGAACAAAATCTCTTAGTCGTATTATTAAATTAAACAGCTCTCGTGTATTTTTTGATGGCAATGGAAAGTATGTTTAGCAACTTGCTTCATATAAAGTATGTGGGATGGATTAAATTTCATGGAAAGATACGAATAAATCGATAACTAACTGTGGTTAGAAAATTTATTGAATCACAATTTTTTATCACAATTTTTTTTTTTATAAAAGTAACAACAGAAAATTACTTGAAGGCACTTTCTTTGTAGACGAAGAAATAAGTACAAATAGCCCAGAGTTATAGCGAAGAGACAATGAAATAGAATAAGTGTTGAAAAATACTAAAGAACTTGGATGCACTGCGAGGAAGTCATAAGAGGGAAGCAGTAACTATACTGGACCTATATGATCCTACGTTATATGTAACATAAGACACATACATATAACTTACCATCAAAAACATCATAAACAGTGTTTTTTAGCCAAAATTTTCATTTCACTCTGAAAGACCACGATGCTCGTAATGTTCAGACGAGTTTTTCAAGTAGTAATGTAAATATTTTATTAATGATATTAATTATTATTATTACGAAAACGAACGATGCGTTTATTAGTAACTTTTGTTCTTTTATTGTCCCTTCAAAGAATATAAGTTTGAAGTGGGGGTAAAAATTTGTTATAGATCGACGTGTGATCGCCGCCCGCTAGAGCGTCTGCCCTATACCGTGTTAAGACAAATAGCTTCCATTCGTCTACGTTAAGGTAACTTCAGCACCTAATGGCTTGATTTATTGTTATAGCTTAATAATCTTCACCACCTTCGCCAAGATAGGAGTTTAGCCTGCCATCATTCAGAGCATTAGCTCCAGCCGTGTAAATCACTTGTATATAACATCGAAAATATAAACATATGCAGCTTTAATCTTATATATATTCGCAATGTTCCAAAGTGTGTACATTTATAGGTAACTGATTCTCCGACTTATATACCTGTATTTCTTTCTAGAGAAGAAATAACGTGTATTGAATACCGAATACCGAGCTCAATACAGAGTCCATTGTCGGGTTTGAAGCCACCAATCGATTTCCGTTCGCTCATTGGGCCGTCAAAAAAATGTTACAGCAATTCTCCATCCATTTCCATGTCTCGCAAATGCCTTCAAATATATTTTTCACGCTTCGACGGCAAGGACGCGCGGTCGGACGGCGGTACCATTGTTATTCACGGCATATACGTACCATTATTTACCACGTGACAGCCAAAATTAGGTCATTTGAAAGTGAATTATAACAAGCCTAATCTCCTGAATAGTATGTCAAATGTAATGAATGAATGAACGATTGAATGCACGATTAAAACTTACCATTAGCAAGCACTAAAACTGAACGTAATTTTAGTGCGGGTGTTGTCGTTTTATGGTAGAAATGTATGCGATGTTAGTGCGACATATGAACCATAGATACATCACTTTATGTCAACAAATTAAGTTCTCCATTTGTGTGAGATATCGCGTGGTGATACAACCGACTACTTTTTATAATATGTTTTACTTGAATTTTTCAAAGTCAGTATCTCTCAATAACAATTGGATATAATGACGAACGTCAAATCTAAATCGATTGTCATGATTGACAAGAACAGAATTCAAGATTATAGATATGCAATTGTAACTTCAAACGTAACTTCACGCCTGTAATCCCCGAAGGGGTAGGCAGAGGAATGCAGAACATTCCCACGATTCACCGGTT